>RAIA01000088.1:0-27197 GCA_003664395.1 Leishmania lainsoni
TGCGGAGATGGCGCTGCAGCAACAGTAGCGGCGGAGGAGGATGCGGCGGCCACGTGCGAGGCAGAGCTGATGTCAAGCACTCGTAGTGCGCGTCTGACGCTGCATGACTGACACAACACGATTCGGGGTAGGGAAGACGTCCCGCGCCTCTTCGCTGATTGCCTCGTGTCGTCCCCCACACCCCTCGTCCGCGCAGCTGCCGCTGGCACTCGACCTGTGTGTGTGTGTGTGTGTGTGTGCTGTGACGCCTCCGTGGCGTCTGTGTGTTTTGGCCGGCAAGAGCGGCAGAAGCGGCCTGCCACCGCTGCTGCTGCTGCGTGGAGCGCTGTGATGAGAACCCTTTCCTGAACGACGAGCGGACCGACGTGCACCCCTGCGGACACTTTGAATGTGTACAAATATTGAGCCTCCGCCCCTGCCTCCTCTTGTCATGTGCGCCCGCGCCGTGCGGCCGATGCGGCGCACGCTGAACGACGGCGACGTCTCTGTCTAACGGGGTGCGGTGCTGCTCTGTCGGCGCACCTTGATTTCAGGAGACGGAGATGACGGCGTTGCGGCCGATGCGGCGCACGCTGGCTCGCCGCGCCCGCGCCCGCCTCTCCCCACGCCATGTATGACCCCCACTTCACGAAGTGCAATGAGGAGAAACCGTAGCCGCTGCAACTCGACTAGCTGAGATGCCGCGGGTGATACTTCTCCAAGAGCCCCGCCCCGCCACCGCCCGCCGCGCTTCCGCCGTGTGGTGTGTGTGTGTGGTGTGTGCCAGCTGCCCGCCGCGCGGGATGAGAGACATTCAACGGATCCCAATCTCAGAGCACTGTGCACTGAAACACCCGTCCTGATGCTAATCCGCATAGCAGCGGCTGACGCGGCAACGCAGCCGGCCATTGCACGTGCTGTGGTGTGCTGCGGGAGATGGCCGCTGCAGCAACAGTAGCGGCGGAGGAGGATGCGCGGCCACGTGCGAGGGCAGAGCTGATGTCAAGCACTCGTAGTGCGCGTCTGACGCTGCATGACTGACACAACACGATTCGGGTAGGAAGACGTCCCGCGCCTCTTCGCTGATTGCCTCGTGTCGTCCCCCACACCCCTCGTCCGCGCAGCTGCCGCTGCACTCGACCTGTGTGTGGTGGTGTGTGTGTGTGTGGTGTGCTGGACGCCTCCGTGGCGTCTGTGGTTTTGGCCGGCAAAGCGGCAGAAGCGGCCTGCCACCGCTGCTGCTGCTGCGTGGAGCGCTGTGATGAGAACCCTTTCCTGAACGACGAGCGGACCGACGTGCACCCCTGCGGACACTTTGAATGTGTACAAATATTGAGCCTCCCGCCCCTGCCTCCTCTTGTCATGTGCGCCCGCCGTGCGGCCGATGCGGCGCACGCTGAACGACGGCGACGTCTCTGTCTAACGGGGTGCGGTGCTGCTCTGTCGGCGCACCTTGATTTCAGGAGACGGAGATGACGGCGTTGCGGCCGATGCGGCCACGCTGGGCTCGCCGCCGCCCGCGCCCGCCTCTCCCCACGCCATGTATGACCCCCACTTCACGAAGTGCATGAGGAGAACCGTAGCCGCTGCAACTCGACTAGCTGAGATGCCGCGGTGATACTTCTCCAAAGCCCTGCCGCCGCCACCGCCGCGCTTCCGCGCGTGTGTGTGTGGTGTGTGTGTGTGCCAGCTGCCGCCGCGCGGGATGAGAGACATTCAACGGATCCCAATCTCAGAGCACTGTGCACTGAACACCCGTCCTGATGCTAATCCGCATAGCAGCGGCTGACGCGGCAACGCAGCCGGCCATTGGCACGTGCTGTGGTGTGCTGCGGGAGATGGCGCTGCAGCAACAGTAGCGGCGGAGGAGGATGCGGCGGCCACGTGCGAGGGCAGAGCTGATGTCAAGCACTCGTAGTGCGCGTCTGACGCTGCATGACTGACACAACACGATTCGGGTAGGGAAGACGTCCCGCGCCTCTTCGCTGATTGCCTCGTGTCGTCCCCCACACCCCTCGTCCGCGCAGCTGCCGCTGGCACTCGACCTGTATGTGTGTGTGTGTGTGTGTGTGTGTGTGTGGTGTGCTGTGACGCCTCCGTGGCGTCTGTGTGTTTTGGCCGGCAAGAGCGGCAGAAGCGGCCTGCCACCGCTGCTGCTGCTGCGTGGAGCGCTGTGATGAGAACCCTTTCCTGAACGACGAGCGGACCGACGTGCACCCCTGCGGACACTTTGAATGTGTACAAATATTGAGCCTCCCGCCCCTGCCTCCTCTTGTCATGTGCGCCCGCGCGTGCGGCCGATGCGGCGCACGCTGAACGACGGCGACGTCTCTGTCTAACGGGGTGCGGTGCTGCTCTGTCGGCGCACCTTGATTTCAGGAGACGGAGATGACGGCGTTGCGGCCGATGCGGCGCACGCTGGGCTCGCCGCCGCCCGCGCCCGCCTCTCCCCACGCCATGTATGACCCCCACTTCACGAAGTGCATGAGGAGAACCGTAGCCGCTGCAACTCGACTAGCTGAGATGCCGCGGGTGATACTTCTCCAAGAGCCCTGCCGCCACCGCCGCGCTTCCGCGCGTGTGTGTGTGTGTGTGTGTGCCAGCTGCGCCGCCGCGCGGGATGAGAGACATTCAACGGATCCCAATCTCAGAGCACTGTGCACTGAACACCCGTCCTGATGCTAATCCGCATAGCAGCGGCTGACGCGGCAACGCAGCCGGCCATTGGCACGTGCTGTGGTGTGCTGCGGGAGATGGCGCTGCAGCAACAGTAGCGGCGGAGGAGGATGCGGCGGCCACGTGCGAGGGCAGAGCTGATGTCAAGCACTCGTAGTGCGCGTCTGACGCTGCATGACTGACACAACACGATTCGGGTAGGGAAGACGTCCCGCGCCTCTTCGCTGATTGCCTCGTGTCGTCCCCCACACCCCTCGTCCGCGCAGCTGCCGCTGGCACTCGACCTGTATGTGTGTGTGTGTGTGTGCTGTGACGCCTCCGTGGCGTCTGTGTGTTTTGGCCGGCAAGAGCGGCAGAAGCGGCCTGCCACCGCTGCTGCTGCTGCGTGGAGCGCTGTGATGAGAACCCTTTCCTGAACGACGAGCGGACCGACGTGCACCCCTGCGGACACTTTGAATGTGTACAAATATTGAGCCTCCCGCCCCTGCCTCCTCTTGTCATGTGCGCCCGCGCGTGCGGCCGATGCGGCGCACGCTGAACGACGGCGACGTCTCTGTCTAACGGGGTGCGGTGCTGCTCTGTCGGCGCACCTTGATTTCAGGAGACGGAGATGACGGCGTTGCGGCCGATGCGGCGCACGCTGGGCTCGCCGCCGCCCGCGCCCGCCTCTCCCCACGCCATGTATGACCCCCACTTCACGAAGTGCATGAGGAGAACCGTAGCCGCTGCAACTCGACTAGCTGAGATGCCGCGGGTGATACTTCTCCAAGAGCCCTGCCGCCACCGCCACCGCCGCTTCCCGCGTGTGTGTGTGTGTGTGTGGTGTGTGCCAGCTGCGCCGCCGCGCGGGATGAGAGACATTCAACGGATCCCAATCTCAGAGCACTGTGCACTGAACACCCGTCCTGATGCTAATCCGCATAGCAGCGGCTGACGCGGCAACGCAGCCGGCCATTGCACGTGCTGTGGTGTGCTGCGGGAGATGGCGCTGCAGCAACAGTAGCGGCGGAGGAGGATGCGGCGGCCACGTGCGAGGGCAGAGCTGATGTCAAGCACTCGTAGTGCGCGTCTGACGCTGCATGACTGACACAACACGATTCGGGGTAGGGAAGACGTCCCGCGCCTCTTCGCTGATTGCCTCGTGTCGTCCCCCACACCCCTCGTCCGCGCAGCTGCCGCTGGCACTCGACCTGTTGTGTGTGTGTGTGTGTGTGTGTGTGTGTGTGTGCTGTGACGCCTCCGTGGCGTCTGTGTGTTTTGGCCGGCAAGAGCGGCAGAAGCGGCCTGCCACCGCTGCTGCTGCTGCGTGGAGCGCTGTGATGAGAACCCTTTCCTGAACGACGAGCGGACCGACGTGCACCCCTGCGGACACTTTGAATGTGTACAAATATTGAGCCTCCCGCCCCTGCCTCCTCTTGTCATGTGCGCCCGCGCGTGCGGCCGATGCGGCGCACGCTGAACGACGGCGACGTCTCTGTCTAACGGGGTGCGGTGCTGCTCTGTCGGCGCACCTTGATTTCAGGAGACGGAGATGACGGCGTTGCGGCCGATGCGGCGCACGCTGGGCTCGCCGCCGCCCGCGCCCGCCTCTCCCCACGCCATGTATGACCCCCACTTCACGAAGTGCATGAGGAGAACCGTAGCCGCTGCAACTCGACTAGCTGAGATGCCGCGGGTGATACTTCTCCAAGAGCCCTGCCCACCGCCACCGCCGCGCTTCCGCGTGTGTGTGTGTGTGTGTGTGTGTGCCAGCTGCGCTGCCGCGCGGGATGAGAGACATTCAACGGATCCCAATCTCAGAGCACTGTGCACTGAACACCCGTCCTGATGCTAATCCGCATAGCAGCGGCTGACGCGGCAACGCAGCCGGCCATTGGCACGTGCTGTGGTGTGCTGCGGGAGATGGCGCTGCAGCAACAGTAGCGGCGGAGGAGGATGCGGCGGCCACGTGCGAGGGCAGAGCTGATGTCAAGCACTCGTAGTGCGCGTCTGACGCTGCATGACTGACACAACACGATTCGGGGTAGGGAAGACGTCCCGCGCCTCTTCGCTGATTGCCTCGTGTCGTCCCCCACACCCCTCGTCCGCGCAGCTGCCGCTGGCACTCGACCTGTATGTGTGTGTGTGTGTGGTGTGTGTGTGTGTGTGTGTGCTGTGACGCCTCCGTGGCGTCTGTGTGTTTTGGCCGGCAAGAGCGGCAGAAGCGGCCTGCCACCGCTGCTGCTGCTGCGTGGAGCGCTGTGATGAGAACCCTTTCCTGAACGACGAGCGGACCGACGTGCACCCCTGCGGACACTTTGAATGTGTACAAATATTGAGCCTCCCGCCCCTGCCTCCTCTTGTCATGTGCGCCCGCCGTGCGGCCGATGCGGCGCACGCTGAACGACGGCGACGTCTCTGTCTAACGGGGTGCGGTGCTGCTCTGTCGGCGCACCTTGATTTCAGGAGACGGAGATGACGGCGTTGCGGCCGATGCGGCGCACGCTGGGCTCGCCGCCGCCCGCGCCCGCCTCTCCCCACGCCATGTATGACCCCCACTTCACGAAGTGCATGAGGAGAACCGTAGCCGCTGCAACTCGACTAGCTGAGATGCCGCGGGTGATACTTCTCCAAGAGCCCTGCCGCCACCGCCACCGCCCGCGCGTGTGTGTGGTGTGTGTGTGTGTGCCAGCTGCGCCGCCGCGCGGGATGAGAGACATTCAACGGATCCCAATCTCAGAGCACTGTGCACTGAACACCCGTCCTGATGCTAATCCGCATAGCAGCGGCTGACGCGGCAACGCAGCCGGCCATTGGCACGTGCTGTGGTGTGCTGCGGGAGATGGCGCTGCAGCAACAGTAGCGGCGGAGGAGGATGCGGCGGCCACGTGCGAGGGCAGAGCTGATGTCAAGCACTCGTAGTGCGCGTCTGACGCTGCATGACTGACACAACACGATTCGGGGTAGGGAAGACGTCCCGCGCCTCTTCGCTGATTGCCTCGTGTCGTCCCCCACACCCCTCGTCCGCGCAGCTGCCGCTGGCACTCGACCTGTATGTGTGTGTGTGTGTGTGTGTGTGTGTGTGTGCTGTGACGCCTCCGTGGCGTCTGTGTGTTTTGGCCGGCAAGAGCGGCAGAAGCGGCCTGCCACCGCTGCTGCTGCTGCGTGGAGCGCTGTGATGAGAACCCTTTCCTGAACGACGAGCGGACCGACGTGCACCCCTGCGGACACTTTGAATGTGTACAAATATTGAGCCTCCCGCCCCTGCCTCCTCTTGTCATGTGCGCCCGCGCGTGCGGCCGATGCGGCGCACGCTGAACGACGGCGACGTCTCTGTCTAACGGGGTGCGGTGCTGCTCTGTCGGCGCACCTTGATTTCAGGAGACGGAGATGACGGCGTTGCGGCCGATGCGGCGCACGCTGGGCTCGCCGCCGCCCGCGCCCGCCTCTCCCCACGCCATGTATGACCCCCACTTCACGAAGTGCATGAGGAGAACCGTAGCCGCTGCAACTCGACTAGCTGAGATGCCGCGGGTGATACTTCTCCAAGAGCCCTGCCGCCACCGCCACCGCCGCGCTTCCGCGTGTGTGTGTGTGTGTGTGTGTGTGCCAGCTGCGCTGCCGCGCGGGATGAGAGACATTCAACGGATCCCAATCTCAGAGCACTGTGCACTGAACACCCGTCCTGATGCTAATCCGCATAGCAGCGGCTGACGCGGCAACGCAGCCGGCCATTGGCACGTGCTGTGGTGTGCTGCGGGAGATGGCGCTGCAGCAACAGTAGCGGCGGAGGAGGATGCGGCGGCCACGTGCGAGGGCAGAGCTGATGTCAAGCACTCGTAGTGCGCGTCTGACGCTGCATGACTGACACAACACGATTCGGGGTAGGGAAGACGTCCCGCGCCTCTTCGCTGATTGCCTCGTGTCGTCCCCCACACCCCTCGTCCGCGCAGCTGCCGCTGGCACTCGACCTGTGTGTGTGTGTGTGTGTGTGTGTGTGTGTGTGTGCTGTGACGCCTCCGTGGCGTCTGTGTGTTTTGGCCGGCAAGAGCGGCAGAAGCGGCCTGCCACCGCTGCTGCTGCTGCGTGGAGCGCTGTGATGAGAACCCTTTCCTGAACGACGAGCGGACCGACGTGCACCCCTGCGGACACTTTGAATGTGTACAAATATTGAGCCTCCCGCCCCTGCCTCCTCTTGTCATGTGCGCCCGCCGTGCGGCCGATGCGGCGCACGCTGAACGACGGCGACGTCTCTGTCTAACGGGGTGCGGTGCTGCTCTGTCGGCGCACCTTGATTTCAGGAGACGGAGATGACGGCGTTGCGGCCGATGCGGCGCACGCTGGGCTCGCCGCCGCCCGCGCCCGCCTCTCCCCACGCCATGTATGACCCCCACTTCACGAAGTGCATGAGGAGAACCGTAGCCGCTGCAACTCGACTAGCTGAGATGCCGCGGGTGATACTTCTCCAAGAGCCCTGCCGCCACCGCCACCGCCGCTTCCGCGCGTGTGTGTGTGTGTGTGTGTGTGTGCCAGCTGCGCTGCCGCGCGGGATGAGAGACATTCAACGGATCCCAATCTCAGAGCACTGTGCACTGAACACCCGTCCTGATGCTAATCCGCATAGCAGCGGCTGACGCGGCAACGCAGCCGGCCATTGGCACGTGCTGTGGTGTGCTGCGGGAGATGGCGCTGCAGCAACAGTAGCGGCGGAGGAGGATGCGGCGGCCACGTGCGAGGGCAGAGCTGATGTCAAGCACTCGTAGTGCGCGTCTGACGCTGCATGACTGACACAACACGATTCGGGGTAGGGAAGACGTCCCGCGCCTCTTCGCTGATTGCCTCGTGTCGTCCCCCACACCCCTCGTCCGCGCAGCTGCCGCTGGCACTCGACCTGTATGTGTGTGTGTGTGTGTGTGTGTGTGTGTGTGTGCTGTGACGCCTCCGTGGCGTCTGTGTGTTTTGGCCGGCAAGAGCGGCAGAAGCGGCCTGCCACCGCTGCTGCTGCTGCGTGGAGCGCTGTGATGAGAACCCTTTCCTGAACGACGAGCGGACCGACGTGCACCCCTGCGGACACTTTGAATGTGTACAAATATTGAGCCTCCCGCCCCTGCCTCCTCTTGTCATGTGCGCCCGCCGTGCGGCCGATGCGGCGCACGCTGAACGACGGCGACGTCTCTGTCTAACGGGGTGCGGTGCTGCTCTGTCGGCGCACCTTGATTTCAGGAGACGGAGATGACGGCGTTGCGGCCGATGCGGCGCACGCTGGGCTCGCCGCCGCCCGCGCCCGCCTCTCCCCACGCCATGTATGACCCCCACTTCACGAAGTGCATGAGGAGAACCGTAGCCGCTGCAACTCGACTAGCTGAGATGCCGCGGGTGATACTTCTCCAAGAGCCCTGCCGCCACCGCCACCGCCGCGCTTCCGCGTGTGTGTGTGTGTGTGTGTGTGTGCCAGCTGCGCTGCCGCGCGGGATGAGAGACATTCAACGGATCCCAATCTCAGAGCACTGTGCACTGAACACCCGTCCTGATGCTAATCCGCATAGCAGCGGCTGACGCGGCAACGCAGCCGGCCATTGGCACGTGCTGTGGTGTGCTGCGGGAGATGGCGCTGCAGCAACAGTAGCGGCGGAGGAGGATGCGGCGGCCACGTGCGAGGGCAGAGCTGATGTCAAGCACTCGTAGTGCGCGTCTGACGCTGCATGACTGACACAACACGATTCGGGGTAGGGAAGACGTCCCGCGCCTCTTCGCTGATTGCCTCGTGTCGTCCCCCACACCCCTCGTCCGCGCAGCTGCCGCTGGCACTCGACCTGTATGTGTGTGTGTGTGTGTGTGTGTGTGTGTGTGTGTGTGTGCTGTGACGCCTCCGTGGCGTCTGTGTGTTTTGGCCGGCAAGAGCGGCAGAAGCGGCCTGCCACCGCTGCTGCTGCTGCGTGGAGCGCTGTGATGAGAACCCTTTCCTGAACGACGAGCGGACCGACGTGCACCCCTGCGGACACTTTGAATGTGTACAAATATTGAGCCTCCCGCCCCTGCCTCCTCTTGTCATGTGCGCCCGCCGTGCGGCCGATGCGGCGCACGCTGAACGACGGCGACGTCTCTGTCTAACGGGGTGCGGTGCTGCTCTGTCGGCGCACCTTGATTTCAGGAGACGGAGATGACGGCGTTGCGGCCGATGCGGCGCACGCTGGGCTCGCCGCCGCCCGCGCCCGCCTCTCCCCACGCCATGTATGACCCCCACTTCACGAAGTGCATGAGGAGAACCGTAGCCGCTGCAACTCGACTAGCTGAGATGCCGCGGGTGATACTTCTCCAAGAGCCCTGCCGCCACCGCCACCGCCCGCCGCGCTTCCGCGTGTGTGTGTGTGTGCCAGCTGCGCTGCCGCGCGGGATGAGAGACATTCAACGGATCCCAATCTCAGAGCACTGTGCACTGAACACCCGTCCTGATGCTAATCCGCATAGCAGCGGCTGACGCGGCAACGCAGCCGGCCATTGGCACGTGCTGTGGTGTGCTGCGGGAGATGGCGCTGCAGCAACAGTAGCGGCGGAGGAGGATGCGGCGGCCACGTGCGAGGGCAGAGCTGATGTCAAGCACTCGTAGTGCGCGTCTGACGCTGCATGACTGACACAACACGATTCGGGGTAGGGAAGACGTCCCGCGCCTCTTCGCTGATTGCCTCGTGTCGTCCCCCACACCCCTCGTCCGCGCAGCTGCCGCTGGCACTCGACCTGTATGTGTGTGTGTGTGTGTGTGTGTGTGTGTGTGTGCTGTGACGCCTCCGTGGCGTCTGTGTGTTTTGGCCGGCAAGAGCGGCAGAAGCGGCCTGCCACCGCTGCTGCTGCTGCGTGGAGCGCTGTGATGAGAACCCTTTCCTGAACGACGAGCGGACCGACGTGCACCCCTGCGGACACTTTGAATGTGTACAAATATTGAGCCTCCCGCCCCTGCCTCCTCTTGTCATGTGCGCCCGCGCGTGCGGCCGATGCGGCGCACGCTGAACGACGGCGACGTCTCTGTCTAACGGGGTGCGGTGCTGCTCTGTCGGCGCACCTTGATTTCAGGAGACGGAGATGACGGCGTTGCGGCCGATGCGGCGCACGCTGGGCTCGCCGCCGCCCGCGCCCGCCTCTCCCCACGCCATGTATGACCCCCACTTCACGAAGTGCATGAGGAGAACCGTAGCCGCTGCAACTCGACTAGCTGAGATGCCGCGGGTGATACTTCTCCAAGAGCCCTGCCGCCACCGCCACCGCCACCGCCGCGCTTCCGCGTGTGTGTGTGTGCCAGCTGCGCTGCCGCGCGGGATGAGAGACATTCAACGGATCCCAATCTCAGAGCACTGTGCACTGAACACCCGTCCTGATGCTAATCCGCATAGCAGCGGCTGACGCGGCAACGCAGCCGGCCATTGGCACGTGCTGTGGTGTGCTGCGGGAGATGGCGCTGCAGCAACAGTAGCGGCGGAGGAGGATGCGGCGGCCACGTGCGAGGGCAGAGCTGATGTCAAGCACTCGTAGTGCGCGTCTGACGCTGCATGACTGACACAACACGATTCGGGGTAGGGAAGACGTCCCGCGCCTCTTCGCTGATTGCCTCGTGTCGTCCCCCACACCCCTCGTCCGCGCAGCTGCCGCTGGCACTCGACCTGTATGTGTGTGTGTGTGTGTGTGTGTGTGTGTGTGTGTGCTGTGACGCCTCCGTGGCGTCTGTGTGTTTTGGCCGGCAAGAGCGGCAGAAGCGGCCTGCCACCGCTGCTGCTGCTGCGTGGAGCGCTGTGATGAGAACCCTTTCCTGAACGACGAGCGGACCGACGTGCACCCCTGCGGACACTTTGAATGTGTACAAATATTGAGCCTCCCGCCCCTGCCTCCTCTTGTCATGTGCGCCCGCGTGCGGCCGATGCGGCGCACGCTGAACGACGGCGACGTCTCTGTCTAACGGGGTGCGGTGCTGCTCTGTCGGCGCACCTTGATTTCAGGAGACGGAGATGACGGCGTTGCGGCCGATGCGGCGCACGCTGGGCTCGCCGCCGCCCGCGCCCGCCTCTCCCCACGCCATGTATGACCCCCACTTCACGAAGTGCATGAGGAGAACCGTAGCCGCTGCAACTCGACTAGCTGAGATGCCGCGGGTGATACTTCTCCAAGAGCCCTGCCGCCACCACCGCCACCGCCGCGCTTCCGCGTGTGTGTGGTGTGTGCCAGCTGCGCTGCCGCGCGGGATGAGAGACATTCAACGGATCCCAATCTCAGAGCACTGTGCACTGAACACCCGTCCTGATGCTAATCCGCATAGCAGCGGCTGACGCGGCAACGCAGCCGGCCATTGGCACGTGCTGTGGTGTGCTGCGGGAGATGGCGCTGCAGCAACAGTAGCGGCGGAGGAGGATGCGGCGGCCACGTGCGAGGGCAGAGCTGATGTCAAGCACTCGTAGTGCGCGTCTGACGCTGCATGACTGACACAACACGATTCGGGGTAGGGAAGACGTCCCGCGCCTCTTCGCTGATTGCCTCGTGTCGTCCCCCACACCCCTCGTCCGCGCAGCTGCCGCTGGCACTCGACCTGTATGTGTGTGTGTGTGTGTGTGTGTGTGTGTGTGTGCTGTGACGCCTCCGTGGCGTCTGTGTGTTTTGGCCGGCAAGAGCGGCAGAAGCGGCCTGCCACCGCTGCTGCTGCTGCGTGGAGCGCTGTGATGAGAACCCTTTCCTGAACGACGAGCGGACCGACGTGCACCCCTGCGGACACTTTGAATGTGTACAAATATTGAGCCTCCCGCCCCTGCCTCCTCTTGTCATGTGCGCCGCGCGTGCGGCCGATGCGGCGCACGCTGAACGACGGCGACGTCTCTGTCTAACGGGGTGCGGTGCTGCTCTGTCGGCGCACCTTGATTTCAGGAGACGGAGATGACGGCGTTGCGGCCGATGCGGCGCACGCTGGGCTCGCCGCCGCCCGCGCCCGCCTCTCCCCACGCCATGTATGACCCCCACTTCACGAAGTGCATGAGGAGAACCGTAGCCGCTGCAACTCGACTAGCTGAGATGCCGCGGGTGATACTTCTCCAAGAGCCCTGCCGCCACCGCCACCGCCGCGCTTCCGCGTGTGGTGTGTGTGTGTGTGCCAGCTGCGCTGCCGCGCGGGATGAGAGACATTCAACGGATCCCAATCTCAGAGCACTGTGCACTGAACACCCGTCCTGATGCTAATCCGCATAGCAGCGGCTGACGCGGCAACGCAGCCGGCCATTGGCACGTGCTGTGGTGTGCTGCGGGAGATGGCGCTGCAGCAACAGTAGCGGCGGAGGAGGATGCGGCGGCCACGTGCGAGGGCAGAGCTGATGTCAAGCACTCGTAGTGCGCGTCTGACGCTGCATGACTGACACAACACGATTCGGGGTAGGGAAGACGTCCCGCGCCTCTTCGCTGATTGCCTCGTGTCGTCCCCCACACCCCTCGTCCGCGCAGCTGCCGCTGGCACTCGACCTGTGTGTGTGTGTGTGTGTGTGTGTGTGTGTGTGTGCTGTGACGCCTCCGTGGCGTCTGTGTGTTTTGGCCGGCAAGAGCGGCAGAAGCGGCCTGCCACCGCTGCTGCTGCTGCGTGGAGCGCTGTGATGAGAACCCTTTCCTGAACGACGAGCGGACCGACGTGCACCCCTGCGGACACTTTGAATGTGTACAAATATTGAGCCTCCCGCCCCTGCCTCCTCTTGTCATGTGCGCCCGCGCGTGCGGCCGATGCGGCGCACGCTGAACGACGGCGACGTCTCTGTCTAACGGGGTGCGGTGCTGCTCTGTCGGCGCACCTTGATTTCAGGAGACGGAGATGACGGCGTTGCGGCCGATGCGGCGCACGCTGGGCTCGCCGCCGCCCGCGCCCGCCTCTCCCCACGCCATGTATGACCCCCACTTCACGAAGTGCATGAGGAGAACCGTAGCCGCTGCAACTCGACTAGCTGAGATGCCGCGGGTGATACTTCTCCAAGAGCCCTGCCGCCACCGCCACCGCCGCGCTTCCGCGTGTGTGTGTGTGTGTGCCAGCTGCGCTGCCGCGCGGGATGAGAGACATTCAACGGATCCCAATCTCAGAGCACTGTGCACTGAACACCCGTCCTGATGCTAATCCGCATAGCAGCGGCTGACGCGGCAACGCAGCCGGCCATTGGCACGTGCTGTGGTGTGCTGCGGGAGATGGCGCTGCAGCAACAGTAGCGGCGGAGGAGGATGCGGCGGCCACGTGCGAGGGCAGAGCTGATGTCAAGCACTCGTAGTGCGCGTCTGACGCTGCATGACTGACACAACACGATTCGGGTAGGGAAGACGTCCCGCGCCTCTTCGCTGATTGCCTCGTGTCGTCCCCCACACCCCTCGTCCGCGCAGCTGCGCTGGCACTCGACCTGTGTGTGTGTGTGTGTGTGGTGTGTGTGTGTGTGTGCTGTGACGCCTCCGTGGCGTCTGTGTGTTTTGGCCGGCAAGAGCGGCAGAAGCGGCCTGCCACCGCTGCTGCTGCTGCGTGGAGCGCTGTGATGAGAACCCTTTCCTGAACGACGAGCGGACCGACGTGCACCCCTGCGGACACTTTGAATGTGTACAAATATTGAGCCTCCCGCCCCTGCCTCCTCTTGTCATGTGCGCCCGCGTGCGCCGATGCGGCGCACGCTGAACGACGGCGACGTCTCTGTCTAACGGGGTGCGGTGCTGCTCTGTCGGCGCACCTTGATTTCAGGAGACGGAGATGACGGCGTTGCGGCCGATGCGGCGCACGCTGGGCTCGCCGCCGCCCGCGCCCGCCTCTCCCCACGCCATGTATGACCCCCACTTCACGAAGTGCATGAGGAGAACCGTAGCCGCTGCAACTCGACTAGCTGAGATGCCGCGGGTGATACTTCTCCAAGAGCCCTGCCGCCACCGCCACCGCCGCGCTTCCGCGTGTGTGTGTGTGTGTGTGTGCCAGCTGCGCTGCCGCGCGGGATGAGAGACATTCAACGGATCCCAATCTCAGAGCACTGTGCACTGAACACCCGTCCTGATGCTAATCCGCATAGCAGCGGCTGACGCGGCAACGCAGCCGGCCATTGGCACGTGCTGTGGTGTGCTGCGGGAGATGGCGCTGCAGCAACAGTAGCGGCGGAGGAGGATGCGGCGGCCACGTGCGAGGGCAGAGCTGATGTCAAGCACTCGTAGTGCGCGTCTGACGCTGCATGACTGACACAACACGATTCGGGGTAGGGAAGACGTCCCGCGCCTCTTCGCTGATTGCCTCGTGTCGTCCCCCACACCCCTCGTCCGCGCAGCTGCCGCTGGCACTCGACCTGTATGTGTGTGTGTGTGTGTGTGTGTGTGTGTGTGTGTGCTGTGACGCCTCCGTGGCGTCTGTGTGTTTTGGCCGGCAAGAGCGGCAGAAGCGGCCTGCCACCGCTGCTGCTGCTGCGTGGAGCGCTGTGATGAGAACCCTTTCCTGAACGACGAGCGGACCGACGTGCACCCCTGCGGACACTTTGAATGTGTACAAATATTGAGCCTCCCGCCCCTGCCTCCTCTTGTCATGTGCGCCCGCGCGTGCGCCGATGCGGCGCACGCTGAACGACGGCGACGTCTCTGTCTAACGGGGTGCGGTGCTGCTCTGTCGGCGCACCTTGATTTCAGGAGACGGAGATGACGGCGTTGCGGCCGATGCGGCGCACGCTGGGCTCGCCGCCGCCCGCGCCCGCCTCTCCCCACGCCATGTATGACCCCCACTTCACGAAGTGCATGAGGAGAACCGTAGCCGCTGCAACTCGACTAGCTGAGATGCCGCGGGTGATACTTCTCCAAGAGCCCTGCCGCCACCGCCACCGCCCGCCGCGTTGTGTGTGTGTGTGTGTGTGCCAGCTGCGCTGCCGCGCGGGATGAGAGACATTCAACGGATCCCAATATCAGAGCACTGTGCACTGAACACCCGTCCTGATGCTAATCCGCATAGCAGCGGCTGACGCGGCAACGCAGCCGGCCATTGGCACGTGCTGTGGTGTGCTGCGGGAGATGGCGCTGCAGCAACAGTAGCGGCGGAGGAGGATGCGGCGGCCACGTGCGAGGGCAGAGCTGATGTCAAGCACTCGTAGTGCGCGTCTGACGCTGCATGACTGACACAACACGATTCGGGGTAGGGAAGACGTCCCGCGCCTCTTCGCTGATTGCCTCGTGTCGTCCCCCACACCCCTCGTCCGCGCAGCTGCCGCTGGCACTCGACCTGTGTGTGTGTGTGTGTGTGTGTGTGTGTGTGTGTGCTGTGACGCCTCCGTGGCGTCTGTGTGTTTTGGCCGGCAAGAGCGGCAGAAGCGGCCTGCCACCGCTGCTGCTGCTGCGTGGAGCGCTGTGATGAGAACCCTTTCCTGAACGACGAGCGGACCGACGTGCACCCCTGCGGACACTTTGAATGTGTACAAATATTGAGCCTCCCGCCCCTGCCTCCTCTTGTCATGTGCGCCCGCGTGCGGCCGATGCGGCGCACGCTGAACGACGGCGACGTCTCTGTCTAACGGGGTGCGGTGCTGCTCTGTCGGCGCACCTTGATTTCAGGAGACGGAGATGACGGCGTTGCGGCCGATGCGGCGCACGCTGGGCTCGCCGCCGCCCGCGCCCGCCTCTCCCCACGCCATGTATGACCCCCACTTCACGAAGTGCATGAGGAGAACCGTAGCCGCTGCAACTCGACTAGCTGAGATGCCGCGGGTGATACTTCTCCAAGAGCCCTGCCGCCACCGCCACCGCCCGCGCGTGTGTGTGTGTGTGTGTGTGTGCCAGCTGCGCTGCCGCGCGGGATGAGAGACATTCAACGGATCCCAATCTCAGAGCACTGTGCACTGAACACCCGTCCTGATGCTAATCCGCATAGCAGCGGCTGACGCGGCAACGCAGCCGGCCATTGGCACGTGCTGTGGTGTGCTGCGGGAGATGGCGCTGCAGCAACAGTAGCGGCGGAGGAGGATGCGGCGGCCACGTGCGAGGGCAGAGCTGATGTCAAGCACTCGTAGTGCGCGTCTGACGCTGCATGACTGACACAACACGATTCGGGGTAGGGAAGACGTCCCGCGCCTCTTCGCTGATTGCCTCGTGTCGTCCCCCACACCCCTCGTCCGCGCAGCTGCCGCTGGCACTCGACCTGTATGTGTGTGTGTGTGTGTGTGTGTGTGTGTGTGTGCTGTGACGCCTCCGTGGCGTCTGTGTGTTTTGGCCGGCAAGAGCGGCAGAAGCGGCCTGCCACCGCTGCTGCTGCTGCGTGGAGCGCTGTGATGAGAACCCTTTCCTGAACGACGAGCGGACCGACGTGCACCCCTGCGGACACTTTGAATGTGTACAAATATTGAGCCTCCCGCCCCTGCCTCCTCTTGTCATGTGCGCCGCGCGTGCGGCCGATGCGGCGCACGCTGAACGACGGCGACGTCTCTGTCTAACGGGGTGCGGTGCTGCTCTGTCGGCGCACCTTGATTTCAGGAGACGGAGATGACGGCGTTGCGGCCGATGCGGCGCACGCTGGGCTCGCCGCCGCCCGCGCCCGCCTCTCCCCACGCCATGTATGACCCCCACTTCACGAAGTGCATGAGGAGAACCGTAGCCGCTGCAACTCGACTAGCTGAGATGCCGCGGGTGATACTTCTCCAAGAGCCCTGCCGCCACCGCCACCGCCGCGCTTCCGCGCGTGTGTGTGTGTGTGTGTGTGTGCCAGCTGCGCTGCCGCGCGGGATGAGAGACATTCAACGGATCCCAATCTCAGAGCACTGTGCACTGAACACCCGTCCTGATGCTAATCCGCATAGCAGCGGCTGACGCGGCAACGCAGCCGGCCATTGGCACGTGCTGTGGTGTGCTGCGGGAGATGGCGCTGCAGCAACAGTAGCGGCGGAGGAGGATGCGGCGGCCACGTGCGAGGGCAGAGCTGATGTCAAGCACTCGTAGTGCGCGTCTGACGCTGCATGACTGACACAACACGATTCGGGGTAGGGAAGACGTCCCGCGCCTCTTCGCTGATTGCCTCGTGTCGTCCCCCACACCCCTCGTCCGCGCAGCTGCCGCTGGCACTCGACCTGTGTGTGTGTGTGTGTGTGTGTGTGTGTGTGTGTGCTGTGACGCCTCCGTGGCGTCTGTGTGTTTTGGCCGGCAAGAGCGGCAGAAGCGGCCTGCCACCGCTGCTGCTGCTGCGTGGAGCGCTGTGATGAGAACCCTTTCCTGAACGACGAGCGGACCGACGTGCACCCCTGCGGACACTTTGAATGTGTACAAATATTGAGCCTCCCGCCCCTGCCTCCTCTTGTCATGTGCGCCCGCCGTGCGGCCGATGCGGCGCACGCTGAACGACGGCGACGTCTCTGTCTAACGGGGTGCGGTGCTGCTCTGTCGGCGCACCTTGATTTCAGGAGACGGAGATGACGGCGTTGCGGCCGATGCGGCGCACGCTGGGCTCGCCGCCGCCCGCGCCCGCCTCTCCCCACGCCATGTATGACCCCCACTTCACGAAGTGCATGAGGAGAACCGTAGCCGCTGCAACTCGACTAGCTGAGATGCCGCGGGTGATACTTCTCCAAGAGCCCTGCCGCCACCGCCGCGCTTCCGCCGTGTGTGTGTGTGTGTGTGTGTGCCAGCTGCGCTGCCGCGCGGGATGAGAGACATTCAACGGATCCCAATCTCAGAGCACTGTGCACTGAACACCCGTCCTGATGCTAATCCGCATAGCAGCGGCTGACGCGGCAACGCAGCCGGCCATTGGCACGTGCTGTGGTGTGCTGCGGGAGATGGCGCTGCAGCAACAGTAGCGGCGGAGGAGGATGCGGCGGCCACGTGCGAGGGCAGAGCTGATGTCAAGCACTCGTAGTGCGCGTCTGACGCTGCATGACTGACACAACACGATTCGGGGTAGGGAAGACGTCCCGCGCCTCTTCGCTGATTGCCTCGTGTCGTCCCCCACACCCCTCGTCCGCGCAGCTGCCGCTGGCACTCGACCTGTGTGTGTGTGTGTGTGTGTGTGTGTGTGTGTGCTGTGACGCCTCCGTGGCGTCTGTGTGTTTTGGCCGGCAAGAGCGGCAGAAGCGGCCTGCCACCGCTGCTGCTGCTGCGTGGAGCGCTGTGATGAGAACCCTTTCCTGAACGACGAGCGGACCGACGTGCACCCCTGCGGACACTTTGAATGTGTACAAATATTGAGCCTCCCGCCCCTGCCTCCTCTTGTCATGTGCGCCCGCGCGTGCGGCCGATGCGGCGCACGCTGAACGACGGCGACGTCTCTGTCTAACGGGGTGCGGTGCTGCTCTGTCGGCGCACCTTGATTTCAGGAGACGGAGATGACGGCGTTGCGGCCGATGCGGCGCACGCTGGGCTCGCCGCCGCCCGCGCCCGCCTCTCCCCACGCCATGTATGACCCCCACTTCACGAAGTGCATGAGGAGAACCGTAGCCGCTGCAACTCGACTAGCTGAGATGCCGCGGGTGATACTTCTCCAAGAGCCCTGCCGCCACCGCCACCGCCGCGCTTCCGCGTGTGTGTGTGTGTGTGTGTGTGTGCCAGCTGCGCTGCCGCGCGGGATGAGAGACATTCAACGGATCCCAATCTCAGAGCACTGTGCACTGAACACCCGTCCTGATGCTAATCCGCATAGCAGCGGCTGACGCGGCAACGCAGCCGGCCATTGGCACGTGCTGTGGTGTGCTGCGGGAGATGGCGCTGCAGCAACAGTAGCGGCGGAGGAGGATGCGGCGGCCACGTGCGAGGGCAGAGCTGATGTCAAGCACTCGTAGTGCGCGTCTGACGCTGCATGACTGACACAACACGATTCGGGGTAGGGAAGACGTCCCGCGCCTCTTCGCTGATTGCCTCGTGTCGTCCCCCACACCCCTCGTCCGCGCAGCTGCCGCTGGCACTCGACCTGTGTGTGTGTGTGTGTGTGTGTGTGTGTGTGTGTGCTGTGACGCCTCCGTGGCGTCTGTGTGTTTTGGCCGGCAAGAGCGGCAGAAGCGGCCTGCCACCGCTGCTGCTGCTGCGTGGAGCGCTGTGATGAGAACCCTTTCCTGAACGACGAGCGGACCGACGTGCACCCCTGCGGACACTTTGAATGTGTACAAATATTGAGCCTCCCGCCCCTGCCTCCTCTTGTCATGTGCGCCCGCGTGCGGCCGATGCGGCGCACGCTGAACGACGGCGACGTCTCTGTCTAACGGGGTGCGGTGCTGCTCTGTCGGCGCACCTTGATTTCAGGAGACGGAGATGACGGCGTTGCGGCCGATGCGGCGCACGCTGGGCTCGCCGCCGCCCGCGCCCGCCTCTCCCCACGCCATGTATGACCCCCACTTCACGAAGTGCATGAGGAGAACCGTAGCCGCTGCAACTCGACTAGCTGAGATGCCGCGGGTGATACTTCTCCAAGAGCCCTGCCGCCACCGCACCGCCGCTTCGCGCGTGTGTGTGTGTGTGTGTGTGTGCCAGCTGCGCTGCCGCGCGGGATGAGAGACATTCAACGGATCCCAATCTCAGAGCACTGTGCACTGAACACCCGTCCTGATGCTAATCCGCATAGCAGCGGCTGACGCGGCAACGCAGCCGGCCATTGGCACGTGCTGTGGTGTGCTGCGGGAGATGGCGCTGCAGCAACAGTAGCGGCGGAGGAGGATGCGGCGGCCACGTGCGAGGGCAGAGCTGATGTCAAGCACTCGTAGTGCGCGTCTGACGCTGCATGACTGACACAACACGATTCGGGGTAGGGAAGACGTCCCGCGCCTCTTCGCTGATTGCCTCGTGTCGTCCCCCACACCCCTCGTCCGCGCAGCTGCCGCTGGCACTCGACCTGTGTGTGTGTGTGTGTGTGTGTGTGTGTGTGTGTGTGCTGTGACGCCTCCGTGGCGTCTGTGTGTTTTGGCCGGCAAGAGCGGCAGAAGCGGCCTGCCACCGCTGCTGCTGCTGCGTGGAGCGCTGTGATGAGAACCCTTTCCTGAACGACGAGCGGACCGACGTGCACCCCTGCGGACACTTTGAATGTGTACAAATATTGAGCCTCCCGCCCCTGCCTCCTCTTGTCATGTGCGCCCGCGCGTGCGGCCGATGCGGCGCACGCTGAACGACGGCGACGTCTCTGTCTAACGGGGTGCGGTGCTGCTCTGTCGGCGCACCTTGATTTCAGGAGACGGAGATGACGGCGTTGCGGCCGATGCGGCGCACGCTGGGCTCGCCGCCGCCCGCGCCCGCCTCTCCCCACGCCATGTATGACCCCCACTTCACGAAGTGCATGAGGAGAACCGTAGCCGCTGCAACTCGACTAGCTGAGATGCCGCGGGTGATACTTCTCCAAGAGCCCTGCCGCCACCGCCACCGCCGCGCTTCCGCGCGTGTGTGTGGTGTGTGTGTGTGTGTGCCAGCTGCGCTGCCGCGCGGGATGAGAGACATTCAACGGATCCCAATCTCAGAGCACTGTGCACTGAACACCCGTCCTGATGCTAATCCGCATAGCAGCGGCTGACGCGGCAACGCAGCCGGCCATTGGCACGTGCTGTGGTGTGCTGCGGGAGATGGCGCTGCAGCAACAGTAGCGGCGGAGGAGGATGCGGCGGCCACGTGCGAGGGCAGAGCTGATGTCAAGCACTCGTAGTGCGCGTCTGACGCTGCATGACTGACACAACACGATTCGGGGTAGGGAAGACGTCCCGCGCCTCTTCGCTGATTGCCTCGTGTCGTCCCCCACACCCCTCGTCCGCGCAGCTGCCGCTGGCACTCGACCTGTGTGTGTGTGTGTGTGTGTGTGTGTGTGTGTGTGTGTGCTGTGACGCCTCCGTGGCGTCTGTGTGTTTTGGCCGGCAAGAGCGGCAGAAGCGGCCTGCCACCGCTGCTGCTGCTGCGTGGAGCGCTGTGATGAGAACCCTTTCCTGAACGACGAGCGGACCGACGTGCACCCCTGCGGACACTTTGAATGTGTACAAATATTGAGCCTCCCGCCCCTGCCTCCTCTTGTCATGTGCGCCCGCCGTGCGGCCGATGCGGCGCACGCTGAACGACGGCGACGTCTCTGTCTAACGGGGTGCGGTGCTGCTCTGTCGGCGCACCTTGATTTCAGGAGACGGAGATGACGGCGTTGCGGCCGATGCGGCGCACGCTGGGCTCGCCGCCGCCCGCGCCCGCCTCTCCCCACGCCATGTATGACCCCCACTTCACGAAGTGCATGAGGAGAACCGTAGCCGCTGCAACTCGACTAGCTGAGATGCCGCGGGTGATACTTCTCCAAGAGCCCTGCCGCCACCGCCACCGCCCGCCGCGCTTCCGGTGTGTGTGTGTGTGTGCCAGCTGCGCTGCCGCGCGGGATGAGAGACATTCAACGGATCCCAATCTCAGAGCACTGTGCACTGAACACCCGTCCTGATGCTAATCCGCATAGCAGCGGCTGACGCGGCAACGCAGCCGGCCATTGGCACGTGCTGTGGTGTGCTGCGGGAGATGGCGCTGCAGCAACAGTAGCGGCGGAGGAGGATGCGGCGGCCACGTGCGAGGGCAGAGCTGATGTCAAGCACTCGTAGTGCGCGTCTGACGCTGCATGACTGACACAACACGATTCGGGGTAGGGAAGACGTCCCGCGCCTCTTCGCTGATTGCCTCGTGTCGTCCCCCACACCCCTCGTCCGCGCAGCTGCCGCTGGCACTCGACCTGTGTGTGTTGTGGTGTGTGTGTGTGTGTGTGCTGTGACGCCTCCGTGGCGTCTGTGTGTTTTGGCCGGCAAGAGCGGCAGAAGCGGCCTGCCACCGCTGCTGCTGCTGCGTGGAGCGCTGTGATGAGAACCCTTTCCTGAACGACGAGCGGACCGACGTGCACCCCTGCGGACACTTTGAATGTGTACAAATATTGAGCCTCCCGCCCCTGCCTCCTCTTGTCATGTGCGCCCGCACGTGCGGCCGATGCGGCGCACGCTGAACGACGGCGACGTCTCTGTCTAACGGGGTGCGGTGCTGCTCTGTCGGCGCACCTTGATTTCAGGAGACGGAGATGACGGCGTTGCGGCCGATGCGGCGCACGCTGGGCTCGCCGCCGCCCGCGCCCGCCTCTCCCCACGCCATGTATGACCCCCACTTCACGAAGTGCATGAGGAGAACCGTAGCCGCTGCAACTCGACTAGCTGAGATGCCGCGGGTGATACTTCTCCAAGAGCCCTGCCGCCACCGCCACCGCCGCGCTTCCGCGTGTGTGTGTGTGTGTGTGTGTGTGCCAGCTGCGCTGCCGCGCGGGATGAGAGACATTCAACGGATCCCAATATCAGAGCACTGTGCACTGAACACCCGTCCTGATGCTAATCCGCATAGCAGCGGCTGACGCGGCAACGCAGCCGGCCATTGGCACGTGCTGTGGTGTGCTGCGGGAGATGGCGCTGCAGCAACAGTAGCGGCGGAGGAGGATGCGGCGGCCACGTGCGAGGGCAGAGCTGATGTCAAGCACTCGTAGTGCGCGTCTGACGCTGCATGACTGACACAACACGATTCGGGGTAGGGAAGACGTCCCGCGCCTCTTCGCTGATTGCCTCGTGTCGTCCCCCACACCCCTCGTCCGCGCAGCTGCCGCTGGCACTCGACCTGTGTGTGTGTGGTGTGTGTGTGTGTGTGTGTGTGTGTGTGCTGTGACGCCTCCGTGGCGTCTGTGTGTTTTGGCCGGCAAGAGCGGCAGAAGCGGCCTGCCACCGCTGCTGCTGCTGCGTGGAGCGCTGTGATGAGAACCCTTTCCTGAACGACGAGCGGACCGACGTGCACCCCTGCGGACACTTTGAATGTGTACAAATATTGAGCCTCCCGCCCCTGCCTCCTCTTGTCATGTGCGCACGCTGAACGACGGCGACGTCTCTGTCTAACGGGGTGCGGTGCTGCTCTGTCGGCGCACCTTGATTTCAGGAGACGGAGATGACGGCGTTGCGGCCGATGCGGCGCACGCTGGGCTCGCCGCCGCCCGCGCCGCCTCTCCCCACGCCATGTATGACCCCCACTTCACGAAGTGCATGAGGAGAACCGTAGCCGCTGCAACTCGACTAGCTGAGATGCCGCGGGTGATACTTCTCCAAGAGCCCTGCCGCCACCCACCGCCGCGCTTCCGCGTGTGTGTGTGTGTGTGTGTGTGCCAGCTGCGCTGCCGCGCGGGATGAGAGACATTCAACGGATCCCAATATCAGAGCACTGTGCACTGAACACCCGTCCTGATGCTAATCCGCATAGCAGCGGCTGACGCGGCAACGCAGCCGGCCATTGGCACGTGCTGTGGTGTGCTGCGGGAGATGGCGCTGCAGCAACAGTAGCGGCGGAGGAGGATGCGGCGGCCACGTGCGAGGGCAGAGCTGATGTCAAGCACTCGTAGTGCGCGTCTGACGCTGCATGACTGACACAACACGATTCGGGGTAGGGAAGACGTCCCGCGCCTCTTCGCTGATTGCCTCGTGTCGTCCCCCACACCCCTCGTCCGCGCAGCTGCCGCTGGCACTCGACCTGTGTGTGTGTGTGTGTGTGTGTGTGTGTGTGTGTGCTGTGACGCCTCCGTGGCGTCTGTGTGTTTTGGCCGGCAAGAGCGGCAGAAGCGGCCTGCCACCGCTGCTGCTGCTGCGTGGAGCGCTGTGATGAGAACCCTTTCCTGAACGACGAGCGGACCGACGTGCACCCCTGCGGACACTTTGAATGTGTACAAATATTGAGCCTCCCGCCCCTGCCTCCTCTTGTCATGTGCGCCCGCGCGTGCGGCCGATGCGGCGCACGCTGAACGACGGCGACGTCTCTGTCTAACGGGGTGCGGTGCTGCTCTGTCGGCGCACCTTGATTTCAGGAGACGGAGATGACGGCGTTGCGGCCGATGCGGCGCACGCTGGGCTCGCCGCCGCCCGCGCCCGCCTCTCCCCACGCCATGTATGACCCCCACTTCACGAAGTGCATGAGGAGAACCGTAGCCGCTGCAACTCGACTAGCTGAGATGCCGCGGGTGATACTTCTCCAAGAGCCCTGCCGCCACCGCCACCGCCGCGCTTCCGCGTGTGTGTGTGTGTGTGTGTGGTGTGCCAGCTGCGCTGCCGCGCGGGATGAGAGACATTCAACGGATCCCAATATCAGAGCACTGTGCACTGAACACCCGTCCTGATGCTAATCCGCATAGCAGCGGCTGACGCGGCAACGCAGCCGGCCATTGGCACGTGCTGTGGTGTGCTGCGGGAGATGGCGCTGCAGCAACAGTAGCGGCGGAGGAGGATGCGGCGGCCACGTGCGAGGGCAGAGCTGATGTCAAGCACTCGTAGTGCGCGTCTGACGCTGCATGACTGACACAACACGATTCGGGGTAGGGAAGACGTCCCGCGCCTCTTCGCTGATTGCCTCGTGTCGTCCCCCACACCCCTCGTCCGCGCAGCTGCCGCTGGCACTCGACCTGTGTGTGTGTGTGTGTGTGTGTGTGTGTGTGTGCTGTGACGCCTCCGTGGCGTCTGTGTGTTTTGGCCGGCAAGAGCGGCAGAAGCGGCCTGCCACCGCTGCTGCTGCTGCGTGGAGCGCTGTGATGAGAACCCTTTCCTGAACGACGAGCGGACCGACGTGCACCCCTGCGGACACTTTGAATGTGTACAAATATTGAGCCTCCCGCCCCTGCCTCCTCTTGTCATGTGCGCCCGCGCGTGCGGCCGATGCGGCGCACGCTGAACGACGGCGACGTCTCTGTCTAACGGGGTGCGGTGCTGCTCTGTCGGCGCACCTTGATTTCAGGAGACGGAGATGACGGCGTTGCGGCCGATGCGGCGCACGCTGGGCTCGCCGCCGCCCGCGCCCGCCTCTCCCCACGCCATGTATGACCCCCACTTCACGAAGTGCATGAGGAGAACCGTAGCCGCTGCAACTCGACTAGCTGAGATGCCGCGGGTGATACTTCTCCAAGAGCCCTGCCGCCACCGCCACCGCCGCGCTTCCGCGCGTGTGTGTGTGTGTGTGTGTGTGCCAGCTGCGCTGCCGCGCGGGATGAGAGACATTCAACGGATCCCAATCTCAGAGCACTGTGCACTGAACACCCGTCCTGATGCTAATCCGCATAGCAGCGGCTGACGCGGCAACGCAGCCGGCCATTGGCACGTGCTGTGGTGTGCTGCGGGAGATGGCGCTGCAGCAACAGTAGCGGCGGAGGAGGATGCGGCGGCCACGTGCGAGGGCAGAGCTGATGTCAAGCACTCGTAGTGCGCGTCTGACGCTGCATGACTGACACAACACGATTCGGGGTAGGGAAGACGTCCCGCGCCTCTTCGCTGATTGCCTCGTGTCGTCCCCCACACCCCTCGTCCGCGCAGCTGCCGCTGGCACTCGACCTGTGTGTGTGTGTGTGTGTGTGTGTTGTGCTGTGACGCCTCCGTGGCGTCTGTGTGTTTTGGCCGGCAAGAGCGGCAGAAGCGGCCTGCCACCGCTGCTGCTGCTGCGTGGAGCGCTGTGATGAGAACCCTTTCCTGAACGACGAGCGGACCGACGTGCACCCCTGCGGACACTTTGAATGTGTACAAATATTGAGCCTCCCGCCCCTGCCTCCTCTTGTCATGTGCGCCCGCGCGTGCGGCCGATGCGGCGCACGCTGAACGACGGCGACGTCTCTGTCTAACGGGGTGCGGTGCTGCTCTGTCGGCGCACCTTGATTTCAGGAGACGGAGATGACGGCGTTGCGGCCGATGCGGCGCACGCTGGGCTCGCCGCCGCCCGCGCCCGCCTCTCCCCACGCCATGTATGACCCCCACTTCACGAAGTGCATGAGGAGAACCGTAGCCGCTGCAACTCGACTAGCTGAGATGCCGCGGGTGATACTTCTCCAAGAGCCCTGCCGCCACCGCCACCGCCGCGCTTCCGCGCGTGTGGTGTGTGTGTGTGTGTGTGTGCCAGCTGCGCTGCCGCGCGGATGAGAGACATTCAACGGATCCCAATCTCAGAGCACTGTGCACTGAACACCCGTCCTGATGCTAATCCGCATAGCAGCGGCTGACGCGGCAACGCAGCCGGCCATTGGCACGTGCTGTGGTGTGCTGCGGGAGATGGCGCTGCAGCAACAGTAGCGGCGGAGGAGGATGCGGCGGCCACGTGCGAGGGCAGAGCTGATGTCAAGCACTCGTAGTGCGCGTCTGACGCTGCATGACTGACACAACACGATTCGGGTAGGGAAGACGTCCCGCGCCTCTTCGCTGATTGCCTCGTGTCGTCCCCCACACCCCTCGTCCGCGCAGCTGCCGCTGGCACTCGACCTGTGTGTGTGTGTTGTGTGTGTTGTGTGTGTGCTGTGACGCCTCCGTGGCGTCTGTGTGTTTTGGCCGGCAAGAGCGGCAGAAGCGGCCTGCCACCGCTGCTGCTGCTGCGTGGAGCGCTGTGATGAGAACCCTTTCCTGAACGACGAGCGACCGACGTGCACCCCTGCGGACACTTTGAATGTGTACAAATATTGAGCCTCCCGCCCCTGCCTCCTCTTGTCATGTGCGCCCGCGCGTGCGCCGATGCGGCGCACGCTGAACGACGGCGACGTCTCTGTCTAACGGGGTGCGGTGCTGCTCTGTCGGCGCACCTTGATTTCAGGAGACGGAGATGACGGCGTTGCGGCCGATGCGGCGCACGCTGGGCTCGCCGCCGCCCGCGCGCCGCCTCTCCCCACGCCATGTATGACCCCCACTTCACGAAGTGCATGAGGAGAACCGTAGCCGCTGCAACTCGACTAGCTGAGATGCCGCGGGTGATACTTCTCCAAGAGCCCTGCCGCCACCGCCACCGCCGCGCTTCGCGCGCGTGTGTGTGTGTGTGTGTGTGTGTGCCAGCTGCGCTGCCGCCGGGATGAGAGACATTCAACGGATCAAATCTCAGAGCACTGTGCACTGAACACCCGTCCTGATGCTAATCCGCATAGCAGCGGCTGACGCGGCAACGCAGCCGGCCATTGGCACGTGCTGTGGTGTGCTGCGGGAGATGGCGCTGCAGCAACAGTAGGGCGGAGGAGGATGCGGCGGCCACGTGCGAGGGCAGAGCTGATGTCAAGCACTCGTAGTGCGCGTCTGACGCTGCATGACTGACACAACACGATTCGGGGTAGGGAAGACGTCCCGCGCCTCTTCGCTGATTGCCTCGTGTCGTCCCCCACACCCCTCGTCCGCGCAGCTGCCGCTGCACTCGACCTGTGTGTGTGTGTGTGTGTGTGTGTGTGTGTGTGCTGTGACGCCTCCGTGGCGTCTGTGTGTTTTGGCCGGCAAGAGCGGCAGAAGCGGCCTGCCACCGCTGCTGCTGCTGCGTGGAGCGCTGTGATGAGAACCCTTTCCTGAACGACGAGCGGACCGACGTGCACCCTGCGTGACACTTTGAATGTGTACAAATAATTGAGCCTCCCGCCCCTGCCTCCTCTTGGTCATGTGCGCCCGCGCGTGCGGCCGATGCGGCGCACGCTGAACGACGGCGACGTCTCTGTCTAACGGGTGCGGTCTGCTCTGTCGGCGCACCTTGATTTCAGGAGACGGAGATGACGGCGTTGCGGCCGATGCGGCGCACGCTGGGCTCTGCCGCCGCCCGCGCCCGCCTCTCCCCACGCCGCCACCGCCACCGCC
>RAIA01000087.1:0-207500 GCA_003664395.1 Leishmania lainsoni
CGTGGAGCGCTGTGATGAGAACCCTTTCCTGAACGACGAGCGGACCGACGTGCACCCCTGCGGACACTTTGAATGTGTACAAATATTGAGCCTCCCGCCCCTGCCTCCTCTTGTCATGTGCGCCCGCGCGTGCGGCCGATGCGCGCACGCTGAACGACGGCGACGTCTCTGTCTAACGGGGTGCGGTGCTGCTCTGTCGGCGCACCTTGATTTCAGGAGACGGAGATGACGGCGTTGCGGCCGATGCGGCGCACGCTGGGCTCGCCGCCGCCCGCGCCCGCCTCTCCCCACGCCATGTATGACCCCCACTTCACGAAGTGCATGAGGAGAACCGTAGCCGCTGCAACTCGACTAGCTGAGATGCCGCGGGTGATACTTCTCCAAGAGCCCTGCCGCCACCGCCGCGCTTCCGCGCGGTGTGTGTGTGTGTGTGTGTGTGTGCCAGCTGCGCCCCGCCGCGCGGATGAGAGACATTCAACGGATCCCAATCTCAGAGCACTGTGCACTGAACACCCGTCCTGATGCTAATCCGCATAGCAGCGGCTGACGCGGCAACGCAGCCGGCCATTGGCACGTGCTGTGGTGTGCTGCGGGAGATGGCGCTGCAGCAACAGTAGCGGCGGAGGAGGATGCGGCGGCCACGTGCGAGGGCAGAGCTGATGTCAAGCACTCGTAGTGCGCGTCTGACGCTGCATGACTGACACAACACGATTCGGGGTAGGGAAGACGTCCCGCGCCTCTTCGCTGATTGCCTCGTGTCGTCCCCCACACCCCTCGTCCGCGCAGCTGCCGCTGGCACTCGACCTGTGTGTGTGTGTGTGTGTGTGTGTGTGTGTGTGTGTGCTGTGACGCCTCCGTGGCGTCTGTGTGTTTTGGCCGGCAAGAGCGGCAGAAGCGGCCTGCCACCGCTGCTGCTGCTGCGTGGAGCGCTGTGATGAGAACCCTTTCCTGAACGACGAGCGGACCGACGTGCACCCCTGCGGACACTTTGAATGTGTACAAATATTGAGCCTCCCGCCCCTGCCTCCTCTTGTCATGTGCGCCCGCCGTGCGGCCGATGCGGCGCACGCTGAACGACGGCGACGTCTCTGTCTAACGGGGTGCGGTGCTGCTCTGTCGGCGCACCTTGATTTCAGGAGACGGAGATGACCGGCGTTGCGGCCGATGCGGCGCACGCTGGGCTCGCCGCCGCCCCGCGCCCGCCTCTCCCCACGCCATGTATGACCCCCACTTCACGAAGTGCATGAGGAGACCGTAGCCGCTGCAACTCGACTAGCTGAGATGCCGCGGGTGATACTTCTCCAAGAGCCCTGCCCGCACCCGCCACCGCCCGCGCTTCCGCGGTGTGTGGTGTGTGTGTGTGTGTGGTGTGCCAGCTGCGCTGCCGCGCGGGATGAGAGACATTCAACGGATCCCAATCTCAGAGCACTGTGCACTGAACACCCGTCCTGATGCTAATCCGCATAGCAGCGGCTGACGCCGGCAACGCAGCCGGCCATTGGCACGTGCTGTGGTGTGCTGCGGGAGATGGCGCTGCAGCAACAGTAGCGGCGGAGGAGGATGCGGCGGCCACGTGCGAGGGCAGAGCTGATGTCAAGCACTCGTAGTGCGCGTCTGACGCTGCATGACTGACACAACACGATTCGGGGTAGGGAAGACGTCCCGCGCCTCTTCGCTGATTGCCTCGTGTCGTCCCCCACACCCCTCGTCCGCGCAGCTGCCGCTGGCACTCGACCTGTATGTGTGTGGTGTGTGTGTGTGTGTGTGTGTGTGTGTGTGCTGTGACGCCTCCGTGGCGTCTGTGTGTTTTGGCCGGCAAGAGCGGCAGAAGCGGCCTGCCACCGTGCTGCTGCTGCGTGGAGCGCTGTGATTGAGAACCCTTTCCTGAACGACGAGCGGACCGACGTGCACCCCTGCGGACACTTTGAATGTGTACAAATATTGAGCCTCCCGCCCCTGCCTCCTCTTGTCATGTGCGCCCGCGCGGCGGCGATGCGGCGCACCCTGAACGACGGCGACGTCTCTGTCTAACGGGGTGCGGTGCTGCTCTGTCGGCGCACCTTGATTTCAGGAGACGGAGATGACGGCGTTGCGGCCGATGCGGCGCACGCTGGGCTCGCCGCCGCCCGCGCCCGCCTCTCCCCACGCCATGTATGACCCCCACTTCACGAAGTGCATGAGGAGAACCGTAGCCGCTGCAACTCGACTAGCTGAGATGCCGCGGGTGATACTTCTCCAAGAGCCCTGCCGCCACCGCCACCGCCGCGCTTCCGCGGTGTGTGTGTGTGTGTGTGTGTGTTGTGTGCCAGCTGCGCTGCCGCGCGGGATGAGAGACATTCAACGGATCCCAATATCAGAGCACTGTGCACTGAACACCCGTCCTGATGCTAATCCGCATAGCAGCGGCTGACGCGGCAACGCAGCCGGCCATTGGCACGTGCTGTGGTGTGCTGCGGGAGATGGCGCTGCAGCAACAGTAGCGGCGGAGGAGGATGCGGCGGCCACGTGCGAGGGCAGAGCTGATGTCAAGCACTCGTAGTGCGCGTCTGACGCTGCATGACTGACACAACACGATTCGGGGTAGGGAAGACGTCCCGCGCCTCTTCGCTGATTGCCTCGTGTCGTCCCCCACACCCCTCGTCCGCGCAGCTGCCGCTGGCACTCGACCTGTGTGTGTGTGTGTGGTGTGTGTGTGTGTGTGTGTGCTGTGACGCCTCCGTGGCGTCTGTGTGTTTTGGCCGGCAAGAGCGGCAGAAGCGGCCTGCCACCGCTGCTGCTGCTGCGTGGAGCGCTGTGATGAAACCCTTTCCTGAACGACGAGCGGACCGACGTGCACCCTGCGGACACTTTGAATGTGTACAAATATTGAGCTCCCGCCCCTGCCTCCTCTTGTCATGTGGCGCACGGGGCCGTGCGGGCCTGAACGACGGCGACGTCTCTGTCTAACGGGGTGCGGTGCTGCTCTGTCGGCGCACCTTGATTTCAGGAGACGGAGATGACGGCGTTGCGGCCGATGCGGCGCACGCTGGGCTCGCCGCCGCCCGCGCCCGCCTCTCCCACGCCATGTATGACCCCCACTTCACGAAGTGCATGAGGAGAACCGTAGCCGCTGCAACTCGACTAGCTGAGATGCCGCGGGTGATACTTCTCCAAGAGCCCTGCCGCCACCGCCACCCACCGCCGCGCTTCCGCGTGTGTGTGTGTGTGTGTGTGTGCCAGCTGCGCTGCCGCGCGGGATGAGAGACATTCAACGGATCCCAATATCAGAGCACTGTGCACTGAACACCCGTCCTGATGCTAATCCGCATAGCAGCGGCTGACGCGGCAACGCAGCCGGCCATTGGCACGTGCTGTGGTGTGCTGCGGGAGATGGCGCTGCAGCAACAGTAGCGGCGGAGGAGGATGCGGCGGCCACGTGCGAGGGCAGAGCTGATGTCAAGCACTCGTAGTGCGCGTCTGACGCTGCATGACTGACACAACACGATTCGGGGTAGGAAGACGTCCCGCGCCTCTTCGCTGATTGCCTCGTGTCGTCCCCCACACCCCTCGTCCGCGCAGCTGCCGCTGGCACTCGACCTGTGTGTGTGTGTGTGTGTGTGTGTGTGGTGTGTGTGTGTGTGCTGTGACGCCTCCGTGGCGTCTGTGTGTTTTGGCCGGCAAGAGCGGCAGAAGCGGCCTGCCACCGCTGCTGCTGCTGCGTGGAGCGCTGTGATGAGAACCCTTTCCTGAACGACGAGCGGACCGACGTGCACCCCTGCGGACACTTTGAATGTGTACAAATATTGAGCCTCCCGCCCCTGCCTCCTCTTGTCATGTGCGCACGCTGAACGACGGCGACGTCTCTGTCTAACGGGGTGCGGTGCTGCTCTGTCGGCGCACCTTGATTTCAGGAGACGGAGATGACGGCGTTGCGGCCGATGCGGCGCACGCTGGGCTCGCCGCCGCCCGCGCCCGCCTCTCCCCACGCCATGTATGACCCCCACTTCACGAAGTGCATGAGGAGAACCGTAGCCGCTGCAACTCGACTAGCTGAGATGCCGCGGGTGATACTTCTCCAAGAGCCCTGCCGCCACCGCCACCGCCGCGCTTCCGCGTGTGTGTGTGTGTGTGTGTGTGTGCCAGCTGCGCTGCCGCGCGGGATGAGAGACATTCAACGGATCCCAATATCAGAGCACTGTGCACTGAACACCCGTCCTGATGCTAATCCGCATAGCAGCGGCTGACGCGGCAACGCAGCCGGCCATTGGCACGTGCTGTGGTGTGCTGCGGGAGATGGCGCTGCAGCAACAGTAGCGGCGGAGGAGGATGCGGCGGCCACGTGCGAGGGCAGAGCTGATGTCAAGCACTCGTAGTGCGCGTCTGACGCTGCATGACTGACACAACACGATTCGGGGTAGGGAAGACGTCCCGCGCCTCTTCGCTGATTGCCTCGTGTCGTCCCCCACACCCCTCGTCCGCGCAGCTGCCGCTGGCACTCGACCTGTGTGTGTGTGTGTGTGTGTGTGTGTGTGTGTGTGTGTGTGCTGTGACGCCTCCGTGGCGTCTGTGTGTTTTGGCCGGCAAGAGCGGCAGAAGCGGCCTGCCACCGCTGCTGCTGCTGCGTGGAGCGCTGTGATGAGAACCCTTTCCTGAACGACGAGCGGACCGACGTGCACCCCTGCGGACACTTTGAATGTGTACAAATATTGAGCCTCCCGCCCCTGCCTCCTCTTGTCATGTGCGCACGCTGAACGACGGCGACGTCTCTGTCTAACGGGGTGCGGTGCTGCTCTGTCGGCGCACCTTGATTTCAGGAGACGGAGATGACGGCGTTGCGGCCGATGCGGCGCACGCTGGGCTCGCCGCCGCCCGCGCCCGCCTCTCCCCACGCCATGTATGACCCCCACTTCACGAAGTGCATGAGGAGAACCGTAGCCGCTGCAACTCGACTAGCTGAGATGCCGCGGGTGATACTTCTCCAAGAGCCCTGCCGCCACCGCCACCGCCGCGCTTCCGCGTGTGTGTGTGTGTGTGTGTGTGTGCCAGCTGCGCTGCCGCGCGGGATGAGAGACATTCAACGGATCCCAATATCAGAGCACTGTGCACTGAACACCCGTCCTGATGCTAATCCGCATAGCAGCGGCTGACGCGGCAACGCAGCCGGCCATTGGCACGTGCTGTGGTGTGCTGCGGGAGATGGCGCTGCAGCAACAGTAGCGGCGGAGGAGGATGCGGCGGCCACGTGCGAGGGCAGAGCTGATGTCAAGCACTCGTAGTGCGCGTCTGACGCTGCATGACTGACACAACACGATTCGGGGTAGGGAAGACGTCCCGCGCCTCTTCGCTGATTGCCTCGTGTCGTCCCCCACACCCCTCGTCCGCGCAGCTGCCGCTGGCACTCGACCTGTGTGTGTGTGTGTGTGTGTGTGTGTGTGTGTGTGTGTGTGTGTGCTGTGACGCCTCCGTGGCGTCTGTGTGTTTTGGCCGGCAAGAGCGGCAGAAGCGGCCTGCCACCGCTGCTGCTGCTGCGTGGAGCGCTGTGATGAGAACCCTTTCCTGAACGACGAGCGGACCGACGTGCACCCCTGCGGACACTTTGAATGTGTACAAATATTGAGCCTCCCGCCCCTGCCTCCTCTTGTCATGTGCGCACGCTGAACGACGGCGACGTCTCTGTCTAACGGGGTGCGGTGCTGCTCTGTCGGCGCACCTTGATTTCAGGAGACGGAGATGACGGCGTTGCGGCCGATGCGGCGCACGCTGGGCTCGCCGCCGCCCGCGCCCGCCTCTCCCCACGCCATGTATGACCCCCACTTCACGAAGTGCATGAGGAGAACCGTAGCCGCTGCAACTCGACTAGCTGAGATGCCGCGGGTGATACTTCTCCAAGAGCCCTGCCGCCACCGCCACCGCCGCGCTTCCGCGTGTGTGTGTGTGTGTGTGTGTGCCAGCTGCGCTGCCGCGCGGGATGAGAGACATTCAACGGATCCCAATATCAGAGCACTGTGCACTGAACACCCGTCCTGATGCTAATCCGCATAGCAGCGGCTGACGCGGCAACGCAGCCGGCCATTGGCACGTGCTGTGGTGTGCTGCGGGAGATGGCGCTGCAGCAACAGTAGCGGCGGAGGAGGATGCGGCGGCCACGTGCGAGGGCAGAGCTGATGTCAAGCACTCGTAGTGCGCGTCTGACGCTGCATGACTGACACAACACGATTCGGGGTAGGGAAGACGTCCCGCGCCTCTTCGCTGATTGCCTCGTGTCGTCCCCCACACCCCTCGTCCGCGCAGCTGCCGCTGGCACTCGACCTGTGTGTGTGTGGTGTGTGTGTGTGTGTGTGTGTGTGTGTGTGTGTGCTGTGACGCCTCCGTGGCGTCTGTGTGTTTTGGCCGGCAAGAGCGGCAGAAGCGGCCTGCCACCGCTGCTGCTGCTGCGTGGAGCGCTGTGATGAGAACCCTTTCCTGAACGACGAGCGGACCGACGTGCACCCCTGCGGACACTTTGAATGTGTACAAATATTGAGCCTCCCGCCCCTGCCTCCTCTTGTCATGTGCGCACGCTGAACGACGGCGACGTCTCTGTCTAACGGGGTGCGGTGCTGCTCTGTCGGCGCACCTTGATTTCAGGAGACGGAGATGACGGCGTTGCGGCCGATGCGGCGCACGCTGGGCTCGCCGCCGCCCGCGCCCGCCTCTCCCCACGCCATGTATGACCCCCACTTCACGAAGTGCATGAGGAGAACCGTAGCCGCTGCAACTCGACTAGCTGAGATGCCGCGGGTGATACTTCTCCAAGAGCCCTGCCGCCACCGCCACCGCCGCGCTTCCGCGTGTGTGTGTGTGTGTGTGTGCCAGCTGCGCTGCCGCGCGGGATGAGAGACATTCAACGGATCCCAATATCAGAGCACTGTGCACTGAACACCCGTCCTGATGCTAATCCGCATAGCAGCGGCTGACGCGGCAACGCAGCCGGCCATTGGCACGTGCTGTGGTGTGCTGCGGGAGATGGCGCTGCAGCAACAGTAGCGGCGGAGGAGGATGCGGCGGCCACGTGCGAGGGCAGAGCTGATGTCAAGCACTCGTAGTGCGCGTCTGACGCTGCATGACTGACACAACACGATTCGGGTAGGGAAGACGTCCCGCGCCTCTTCGCTGATTGCCTCGTGTCGTCCCCCACACCCCTCGTCCGCGCAGCTGCCGCTGGCACTCGACCTGTGTGTGTGTGTGTGTGTGTGTGTGTGGTGTGTGTGTGTGTGCTGTGACGCCTCCGTGGCGTCTGTGTGTTTTGGCCGGCAAGAGCGGCAGAAGCGGCCTGCCACCGCTGCTGCTGCTGCGTGGAGCGCTGTGATGAGAACCCTTTCCTGAACGACGAGCGGACCGACGTGCACCCCTGCGGACACTTTGAATGTGTACAAATATTGAGCCTCCCGCCCCTGCCTCCTCTTGTCATGTGCGCACGCTGAACGACGGCGACGTCTCTGTCTAACGGGGTGCGGTGCTGCTCTGTCGGCGCACCTTGATTTCAGGAGACGGAGATGACGGCGTTGCGGCCGATGCGGCGCACGCTGGGCTCGCCGCCGCCCGCGCCCGCCTCTCCCCACGCCATGTATGACCCCCACTTCACGAAGTGCATGAGGAGAACCGTAGCCGCTGCAACTCGACTAGCTGAGATGCCGCGGGTGATACTTCTCCAAGAGCCCTGCCGCCACCGCCACCGCCGCGCTTCCGCGTGTGTGTGTGTGTGTGTGTGTGTGCCAGCTGCGCTGCCGCGCGGGATGAGAGACATTCAACGGATCCCAATATCAGAGCACTGTGCACTGAACACCCGTCCTGATGCTAATCCGCATAGCAGCGGCTGACGCGGCAACGCAGCCGGCCATTGGCACGTGCTGTGGTGTGCTGCGGGAGATGGCGCTGCAGCAACAGTAGCGGCGGAGGAGGATGCGGCGGCCACGTGCGAGGGCAGAGCTGATGTCAAGCACTCGTAGTGCGCGTCTGACGCTGCATGACTGACACAACACGATTCGGGGTAGGGAAGACGTCCCGCGCCTCTTCGCTGATTGCCTCGTGTCGTCCCCCACACCCCTCGTCCGCGCAGCTGCCGCTGGCACTCGACCTGTGTGTGTGTGTGTGTGTGTGTGTGTGTGTGTGTGTGTGTGTGCTGTGACGCCTCCGTGGCGTCTGTGTGTTTTGGCCGGCAAGAGCGGCAGAAGCGGCCTGCCACCGCTGCTGCTGCTGCGTGGAGCGCTGTGATGAGAACCCTTTCCTGAACGACGAGCGGACCGACGTGCACCCCTGCGGACACTTTGAATGTGTACAAATATTGAGCCTCCCGCCCCTGCCTCCTCTTGTCATGTGCGCACGCTGAACGACGGCGACGTCTCTGTCTAACGGGGTGCGGTGCTGCTCTGTCGGCGCACCTTGATTTCAGGAGACGGAGATGACGGCGTTGCGGCCGATGCGGCGCACGCTGGGCTCGCCGCCGCCCGCGCCCGCCTCTCCCCACGCCATGTATGACCCCCACTTCACGAAGTGCATGAGGAGAACCGTAGCCGCTGCAACTCGACTAGCTGAGATGCCGCGGGTGATACTTCTCCAAGAGCCCTGCCGCCACCGCCACCGCCGCGCTTCCGCGTGTGTGTGTGTGTGTGTGTGTGCCAGCTGCGCTGCCGCGCGGGATGAGAGACATTCAACGGATCCCAATATCAGAGCACTGTGCACTGAACACCCGTCCTGATGCTAATCCGCATAGCAGCGGCTGACGCGGCAACGCAGCCGGCCATTGGCACGTGCTGTGGTGTGCTGCGGGAGATGGCGCTGCAGCAACAGTAGCGGCGGAGGAGGATGCGGCGGCCACGTGCGAGGGCAGAGCTGATGTCAAGCACTCGTAGTGCGCGTCTGACGCTGCATGACTGACACAACACGATTCGGGGTAGGGAAGACGTCCCGCGCCTCTTCGCTGATTGCCTCGTGTCGTCCCCCACACCCCTCGTCCGCGCAGCTGCCGCTGGCACTCGACCTGTGTGTGTGTGTGTGTGTGTGGTGTGTGTGTGTGTGTGTGTGTGGTGTGTGTGCTGTGACGCCTCCGTGGCGTCTGTGTGTTTTGGCCGGCAAGAGCGGCAGAAGCGGCCTGCCACCGCTGCTGCTGCTGCGTGGAGCGCTGTGATGAGAACCCTTTCCTGAACGACGAGCGGACCGACGTGCACCCCTGCGGACACTTTGAATGTGTACAAATATTGAGCCTCCCGCCCCTGCCTCCTCTTGTCATGTGCGCACGCTGAACGACGGCGACGTCTCTGTCTAACGGGGTGCGGTGCTGCTCTGTCGGCGCACCTTGATTTCAGGAGACGGAGATGACGGCGTTGCGGCCGATGCGGCGCACGCTGGGCTCGCCGCCGCCCGCGCCCGCCTCTCCCCACGCCATGTATGACCCCCACTTCACGAAGTGCATGAGGAGAACCGTAGCCGCTGCAACTCGACTAGCTGAGATGCCGCGGGTGATACTTCTCCAAGAGCCCTGCCGCCACCGCCACCGCCGCGCTTCCGCGTGTGTGTGTGTGTGTGTGTGTGTGCCAGCTGCGCTGCCGCGCGGGATGAGAGACATTCAACGGATCCCAATATCAGAGCACTGTGCACTGAACACCCGTCCTGATGCTAATCCGCATAGCAGCGGCTGACGCGGCAACGCAGCCGGCCATTGGCACGTGCTGTGGTGTGCTGCGGGAGATGGCGCTGCAGCAACAGTAGCGGCGGAGGAGGATGCGGCGGCCACGTGCGAGGGCAGAGCTGATGTCAAGCACTCGTAGTGCGCGTCTGACGCTGCATGACTGACACAACACGATTCGGGGTAGGGAAGACGTCCCGCGCCTCTTCGCTGATTGCCTCGTGTCGTCCCCCACACCCCTCGTCCGCGCAGCTGCCGCTGGCACTCGACCTGTGTGTGTGTGTGTGTGTGTGTGTGGTGTGTGTGTGTGTGTGCTGTGACGCCTCCGTGGCGTCTGTGTGTTTTGGCCGGCAAGAGCGGCAGAAGCGGCCTGCCACCGCTGCTGCTGCTGCGTGGAGCGCTGTGATGAGAACCCTTTCCTGAACGACGAGCGGACCGACGTGCACCCCTGCGGACACTTTGAATGTGTACAAATATTGAGCCTCCCGCCCCTGCCTCCTCTTGTCATGTGCGCACGCTGAACGACGGCGACGTCTCTGTCTAACGGGGTGCGGTGCTGCTCTGTCGGCGCACCTTGATTTCAGGAGACGGAGATGACGGCGTTGCGGCCGATGCGGCGCACGCTGGGCTCGCCGCCGCCCGCGCCCGCCTCTCCCCACGCCATGTATGACCCCCACTTCACGAAGTGCATGAGGAGAACCGTAGCCGCTGCAACTCGACTAGCTGAGATGCCGCGGGTGATACTTCTCCAAGAGCCCTGCCGCCACCGCCACCGCCGCGCTTCCGCGTGTGTGTGTGTGTGTGTGTGTGCCAGCTGCGCTGCCGCGCGGGATGAGAGACATTCAACGGATCCCAATATCAGAGCACTGTGCACTGAACACCCGTCCTGATGCTAATCCGCATAGCAGCGGCTGACGCGGCAACGCAGCCGGCCATTGGCACGTGCTGTGGTGTGCTGCGGGAGATGGCGCTGCAGCAACAGTAGCGGCGGAGGAGGATGCGGCGGCCACGTGCGAGGGCAGAGCTGATGTCAAGCACTCGTAGTGCGCGTCTGACGCTGCATGACTGACACAACACGATTCGGGGTAGGGAAGACGTCCCGCGCCTCTTCGCTGATTGCCTCGTGTCGTCCCCCACACCCCTCGTCCGCGCAGCTGCCGCTGGCACTCGACCTGTGTGTGTGTGTGTGTGTGTGTGTGTGTGTGTGTGTGTGTGTGCTGTGACGCCTCCGTGGCGTCTGTGTGTTTTGGCCGGCAAGAGCGGCAGAAGCGGCCTGCCACCGCTGCTGCTGCTGCGTGGAGCGCTGTGATGAGAACCCTTTCCTGAACGACGAGCGGACCGACGTGCACCCCTGCGGACACTTTGAATGTGTACAAATATTGAGCCTCCCGCCCCTGCCTCCTCTTGTCATGTGCGCACGCTGAACGACGGCGACGTCTCTGTCTAACGGGGTGCGGTGCTGCTCTGTCGGCGCACCTTGATTTCAGGAGACGGAGATGACGGCGTTGCGGCCGATGCGGCGCACGCTGGGCTCGCCGCCGCCCGCGCCCGCCTCTCCCCACGCCATGTATGACCCCCACTTCACGAAGTGCATGAGGAGAACCGTAGCCGCTGCAACTCGACTAGCTGAGATGCCGCGGGTGATACTTCTCCAAGAGCCCTGCCGCCACCGCCACCGCCGCGCTTCCGCGTGTGTGTGTGTGTGTGTGTGTGTGCCAGCTGCGCTGCCGCGCGGGATGAGAGACATTCAACGGATCCCAATATCAGAGCACTGTGCACTGAACACCCGTCCTGATGCTAATCCGCATAGCAGCGGCTGACGCGGCAACGCAGCCGGCCATTGGCACGTGCTGTGGTGTGCTGCGGGAGATGGCGCTGCAGCAACAGTAGCGGCGGAGGAGGATGCGGCGGCCACGTGCGAGGGCAGAGCTGATGTCAAGCACTCGTAGTGCGCGTCTGACGCTGCATGACTGACACAACACGATTCGGGGTAGGGAAGACGTCCCGCGCCTCTTCGCTGATTGCCTCGTGTCGTCCCCCACACCCCTCGTCCGCGCAGCTGCCGCTGGCACTCGACCTGTGTGTGTGTGTGGTGTGTGTGTGTGTGTGTGTGTGTGTGCTGTGACGCCTCCGTGGCGTCTGTGTGTTTTGGCCGGCAAGAGCGGCAGAAGCGGCCTGCCACCGCTGCTGCTGCTGCGTGGAGCGCTGTGATGAGAACCCTTTCCTGAACGACGAGCGGACCGACGTGCACCCCTGCGGACACTTTGAATGTGTACAAATATTGAGCCTCCCGCCCCTGCCTCCTCTTGTCATGTGCGCACGCTGAACGACGGCGACGTCTCTGTCTAACGGGGTGCGGTGCTGCTCTGTCGGCGCACCTTGATTTCAGGAGACGGAGATGACGGCGTTGCGGCCGATGCGGCGCACGCTGGGCTCGCCGCCGCCCGCGCCCGCCTCTCCCCACGCCATGTATGACCCCCACTTCACGAAGTGCATGAGGAGAACCGTAGCCGCTGCAACTCGACTAGCTGAGATGCCGCGGGTGATACTTCTCCAAGAGCCCTGCCGCCACCGCCACCGCCGCGCTTCCGCGTGTGTGTGTGTGTGTGTGTGTGCCAGCTGCGCTGCCGCGCGGGATGAGAGACATTCAACGGATCCCAATATCAGAGCACTGTGCACTGAACACCCGTCCTGATGCTAATCCGCATAGCAGCGGCTGACGCGGCAACGCAGCCGGCCATTGGCACGTGCTGTGGTGTGCTGCGGGAGATGGCGCTGCAGCAACAGTAGCGGCGGAGGAGGATGCGGCGGCCACGTGCGAGGGCAGAGCTGATGTCAAGCACTCGTAGTGCGCGTCTGACGCTGCATGACTGACACAACACGATTCGGGGTAGGGAAGACGTCCCGCGCCTCTTCGCTGATTGCCTCGTGTCGTCCCCCACACCCCTCGTCCGCGCAGCTGCCGCTGGCACTCGACCTGTGTGTGTGTGTGTGTGTGTGTGTGTGCTGTGACGCCTCCGTGGCGTCTGTGTGTTTTGGCCGGCAAGAGCGGCAGAAGCGGCCTGCCACCGCTGCTGCTGCTGCGTGGAGCGCTGTGATGAGAACCCTTTCCTGAACGACGAGCGGACCGACGTGCACCCCTGCGGACACTTTGAATGTGTACAAATATTGAGCCTCCCGCCCCTGCCTCCTCTTGTCATGTGCGCACGCTGAACGACGGCGACGTCTCTGTCTAACGGGGTGCGGTGCTGCTCTGTCGGCGCACCTTGATTTCAGGAGACGGAGATGACGGCGTTGCGGCCGATGCGGCGCACGCTGGGCTCGCCGCCGCCCGCGCCCGCCTCTCCCCACGCCATGTATGACCCCCACTTCACGAAGTGCATGAGGAGAACCGTAGCCGCTGCAACTCGACTAGCTGAGATGCCGCGGGTGATACTTCTCCAAGAGCCCTGCCGCCACCGCCACCGCCGCGCTTCCGCGTGTGTGGTGTGTGTGTGTGTGCCAGCTGCGCTGCCGCGCGGGATGAGAGACATTCAACGGATCCCAATATCAGAGCACTGTGCACTGAACACCCGTCCTGATGCTAATCCGCATAGCAGCGGCTGACGCGGCAACGCAGCCGGCCATTGGCACGTGCTGTGGTGTGCTGCGGGAGATGGCGCTGCAGCAACAGTAGCGGCGGAGGAGGATGCGGCGGCCACGTGCGAGGGCAGAGCTGATGTCAAGCACTCGTAGTGCGCGTCTGACGCTGCATGACTGACACAACACGATTCGGGGTAGGGAAGACGTCCCGCGCCTCTTCGCTGATTGCCTCGTGTCGTCCCCCACACCCCTCGTCCGCGCAGCTGCCGCTGGCACTCGACCTGTGTGTGTGTGTGTGTGTGTGTGTGTGTGTGTGCTGTGACGCCTCCGTGGCGTCTGTGTGTTTTGGCCGGCAAGAGCGGCAGAAGCGGCCTGCCACCGCTGCTGCTGCTGCGTGGAGCGCTGTGATGAGAACCCTTTCCTGAACGACGAGCGGACCGACGTGCACCCCTGCGGACACTTTGAATGTGTACAAATATTGAGCCTCCCGCCCCTGCCTCCTCTTGTCATGTGCGCACGCTGAACGACGGCGACGTCTCTGTCTAACGGGGTGCGGTGCTGCTCTGTCGGCGCACCTTGATTTCAGGAGACGGAGATGAAGGCGTACGTTAGGATTGCTTGAGGATGTTAGTAGTTATGAATTGAGTTTTGCTGTTTTTTTGCGGAGGAGTTTTCTCTTGTTGAGCTGAGATGCCGTGATTGAGGGTCTTCTCCTCAGCACTTCGGCTGCTGATTAGGGAAGCATTTCTTTTAGGAGTTGGTGGAGACACGCGTGTTTCGGTGTTTGGCAGTGTTATGATGGTTGAAGTGTTACTGATGGCCAGTTGTGCCGACAATAACTCTCGTAGAGAGATAGGCGGACGTTCCTGCCGACCACGCCTGTCATCTTCCATTCTTTGCTGCTTCTGTCAACTGAGTTGGTGGTGGTGGTGGTGGGCTGTCGTCGTTCAGAGTTGCGCATCTTGCTGTGTGTGGGTTAACCAAAGCGGTGTTGTGTCTTCATTATGCGCGATGAACCATGGGCTGGTGACTCTCCTGCACGAGTAGACTGACGAGGAGTGGAGACGGAGCGCTGGCAAGCGCGCATGTCCGTCGTCTGCGTGTTGTGTGTTTTTCTCCGTGCAAGTCCTTTACCTCACCAGCGCCTCTGCCTTAGTGCCTCACTACTGAATGTGTGCTCCCCTCCCCTCCGCCCTGTTTGCTTCTGAGTACTTCTTTCACTGACTTCCTCCAAAGGCGCTCTGCTGGTCGTGTCAAGCAGCAGCAGCAGCACATGGGGAAGGCCGGCGCACTGGTGAAAAGTTTCGCACTGCGCCATACATGCACTCCGCTTCGAAGTCGTATGCTCATCCATAGAAGCACATCTAAGCACCATCCCCCCCCCCTGAGAGTGCATCGGCATACACAAAACGGCTTAGCAACAGGACTGCAAGCAGGCTCGCACTCACCGTACATTCTTACTACGGTCATCAATCCCTACCACGTCGTGTGAATCACGGCGATAAGCACGCTCCAGGAAAGTGAGTGCTCCGCGGCTCCCCATCGTCAGTGTTGCAGAGTGGCTCCTCTGTCTTGCGTTCAACGGGGGTACACAAGCAGGGCTGCGCCGCCATGCCTCCAAAACGCAAGGGTACACATGCCGGCACCGCCTCCAGGGCAGTCGCCAGCGCAGATGACCAATGCAATTCTGCGGCCCGCAAAAAGGGTACGACCCCAATGGTGTTAGCTGCAACCGCCGCCGCGAAACCAACTGGCCGCAAGCGTGGAAGGCCGCGAAGCACGAACGTGTTGCCAGTCAAAGTAGCTGGTGCCTCGGCACCACTGCAACCGAGCGCGCCGCCAGCGCCTGCTGCTGCAAGAAGGCCGAGAGGGAAACCTGATGCCGGATATTCAGCTACCTCTTCTACAGCAACAGGGCAGGCGGCCGCACAACGACCTCAGCCTCCACTGAAGAAGGTGGCACGGACAGAGCCGTCTAAATCCGCCTCTGCTGACAACGCCGCGTCAAGGCCTGCAGCAACAGCTGCAGTCGTGATATCGGCAACCAAGGCAGTGGGGAACGACAAGCACCGCGATCATGGCACAACTTCCGAAGGCGGGCCCAAGAGCGCTTCCCTGCTTTGTCGCTACTATCTTTGCCGATGTCGACCTCCACCGACATCAGCGGAGTTTCCGACGCACAGGAGTGGAATACAAGTGACGCCGTCGTCTTCTCGACATATCTCGCCAAGGTACAGTCCCACCTCTCTCGCCACTGCTGCCGGCAGCTCGCTCGGCTCACTGCATCTACGGCGTCAGCCTTCTTGCACGCTGCGGCCTTGGGAGAGGCAGCACTGGCGACTACCTCCTCACCACCCATGGTGACTCGTGCAAGCAGCGGATCTGGCGATCAAGGCTCGCTGTCACCAGTAGAACAGCTAGTTGATAAACAGGAGCAGGCGTACCGCACGCTTCGTGCCACCATCGCTGCCTCCTGCGCTCTGGGTCATCGCTCTTGCCAGGTGCTCTGGGGACCGCGTGGCAGCGGCAAGCACCGTATTTTGCGTCTCCTCGCTCACGACGTCCGCCGCACTCCCAACACCTTCGTAATGGAGCTGCACGGGCGGCTGTTGAAGGATGATGAAGCCGCCCTTGGTGTCATTGCCCAGCAGCTGCTCTCCTTTTTACAAAGCCCGCAGTCGGCGCAGCTGCGTGCTGAGCATTACCTCTTGCGCACTGGCACTTTCGGGTTTGGTCAGCTGTTCCACTTCGAGCGGCACATGCGAGATGACGGCGTGGCAACAGCTGTGGTGGCAGCGCCAGGACACAGCATACGCGCCATAGTCGGTGCGGATGCACTATTCACGCACGCGTCCCATCATTTGGCTGGCGACGGCGGTCGTAACGGCCCCAACCGGCGACAGCGCCCATCAACGACGACTAACCCACTCGCACAAGCTCCACACCGAGGGGCGAGGCGTACACGCTGGCACTCGAGTCGCCGCGCGCTGGGCTCTCTGGCGGGCAGCGACGCAGACGTGTCAGGTGAAGATGCAGAGGAATACGGTAGTGGGGACGAAGACGATGTACTGGGGAGCAGCGTCATGGTGACTTCCACCACCACATACCTCACCGGCGGAGCGGCTAGTGCCCTACCCCACCTGCAGCGAGCGCTTCTTCTCCTAAAGAGCCACGGCTGCAGCATTGTCGTGTGCATCCGCGACATTGACGTCTTCGGCGTCCGTTGCGATCAACTGCTCTACGTCCTCTCCGGTCTCATGCACGACAACGACGGGGGCAGCGGCGGTGCAGGTAGCGGCGGGGGGATGTCGCTCGTGCTCGCGTCCGCCGCACCTGATATCCGGCAGCTAGAGAAGCGGCTTTCCAGTCGTCTAACATGCGAAGCGCGGTACGTGCCGCTGTTACCCTGGTCCCTGCGCAACCTGCTTGCCGCTACACTGCACACGATTGTGCAGGACGCGTCGAGTCAGGTTCGCATGAGGGAGGTCGAGCGACAGAGGACAGAGCTGGTGGCAGCGCTAAGTGCTGAAGCGACGAAGCTACGAAGCAGAACTGATGGCGTCGGCAAGCTTCAAGGTCGTGAGCAGGAGCTGCTGAAAAAGTTGATGGCTGGCTTGGAGGCGCAGCTGCACGCGAGCGATGCGACGCTGCGGGAGCTTCGGGGACAGCAACGACACCTTTCCAGCCTGTTCGACCTAGAGGGCACCCCCATAACCGCAAGAGTCGGTGCCAACGAGGCTGGCGCTTTGACACAGTGCCACTACAGTGCTTCCGGTTGGCGCTCCTCAGAGCTGCCACCGACGCAGCAGCGGGTGTCTGGCTCTACAAGTTTAACATCGCCATCCTTCACAACTGCTCGCACCTGGTCTGTCAGCTCACTGCTCGCACACTCCTCTCTGACACTCGAAGTCCAGTGCGTCATGTGCGAGGAGCTTCTCCGACAGCTTTGCTGCGCCACACACGCACGGCAAGCACGAGGTCTTGTTGGTGTTGATGCCGTTCATGGCAGCTGCCGCTCTTCACTCGCATCACTGGTAACAGAATTGAGCACGGAGCTTGAGCAGAACAGCAGCACGAGCTCGACCGTGATGGCGGTATTGGCAAATCATCTGTGCAAAGCTGTTAGCGGTGCCATCGACCTTCTTGGTGGGAGTGGTCGGTGTGTGTTGCTGAGGTGGCTACGCGCACGGCTGCAGCACGAGCCCATCCCTCCGGCGTCCGTCAGCGCCGCTTCTGCCGAACAGGCAAGCACTGCGTGCCCAGCGGGGGTATCGCCAAAGATTTTGTTGAGCTGGCGTGAGGCAGCGCAGTGTATGGTGCTACACACTTCCGACTGTCGGACCGGACTCTTTGAAGAAGCTGCGGAAAATGAGTGCTGCGCTCGTGTTCGCCTCCGGCCACCATTTGCCTTTGGCAACAGCCAACCGGCAGAGATGGATGGTGCGAACGGCAGTCGTGCAGAGTATCGCCGCCCAGGCTCAGCGCTGCCGCCACTGTCTTTGCTGCCCCCGCACCTACATGACCTGCTTGCTGACGGCCGGCTTGTTGGCATGGGCTACGGCAGTCGTGAGGTACTGCTGATTCTCTTCTACATGCACATCCATCACACCAGTGGCCTGCAAGAGCGCACTGTGGCCGATCTTATCGAGGACGTCTCCTCATCGCTTGGCACAAAGGCGGCGGCCGCGGTAGACCGAGAGGCGTTCCGCCACGCCATTCGCCTGCTTTGCCGCTGGCGACTTGTGCGTGTGGTGGAGGCGCACTCGCAGCTGCTCGAGATCTGCGGCAGCGACGCACGACTGCGCGAGTTTCTAGTGACGGTGCTATCAAAGCAGCCGGAGTGGTGTGAGACGGAGTTGGGTCTTGACGCACGAGAGATCGTGCGCTTCCGCAGTCTTCTTTGACACGCCACTCTCCTCCTCCCCCCCCCTCTCACACACACGCACACACACAAGGGGGCGGAAAAGAGCAAGTGTGAGACACATCTGCTGCTGTGTCCGCGTGCGGGTCTTTATCTGTGATCGTCCTCTGTAGATGGAAAGACAGGATGAACTTAGCAGGTCTCTCGCTTTCATACCCAGATGTCGAAGATCCCACTTCAACGCTCGCTCACTGAAACACACATACACTCGCATCATCTCGTAGGATGAGCCGTGTGATTTGGCACCCAACTTGCGTACCATACTCAACGCACCTCTCGATGAGCTCTTCAGATTGCTGGATTGTATTGTAATGGAATCCGCATCTCTGCTCAGGCTACAGTTAAAGCCGGCGGGTACGGTGACAAAGCGTCGACTGCATTTACAGCTGTCACCCTCGTATGCGCTACGAGCCTAGATGTACCCACACACACACACACACATACACGCATGCCCTTCCCATGATATCCTTGAAATCGCTATGCCCACCCCTTTCCTATCCTCTACCCCGCCGCGCTGCCCACGGGAGCGCGGCACGTACGTACATGCGTGAACGAATTCACCTCGGCGCCTTTCACTGCATGGACAGAAAAGGTCCACTCACGGCACGAAGGGGAGACGGTGCACGCTGGCCCCAACGTAAAATCGCACTCCTCTACGAGACTCAGGGAGCGAAGGGCGTTCAGTGTGTCTAGTCAGTGCACGATACTCCCCAAAGTATCGCTTCCACACGAACACATCTTCTTCACCCCCTGGGAACAAGCAGAGGGTGAGAGAAGGATGGCTGACAACAGCTCCATGAACTCGACAGCGGCGGGGACCGTGAACAGTGATCTTAATCTCACGCGCATCGGCGCCGAAACCGCCACGCTCAGAGGCAGCTTCAGCGCTGGTGAGGTCTCCAAGAGGGCGCCGATAAGCGAGCAAGACGCATTGGACCACCATCAAGGCTCTACAGCTGCCGGCATGGCGAACAATGAAGAAGGCGAGGCAGCAACGAGCCCACCAGAAGTGAGGGTGGCCCACAACAGCGATGGCAGCGGCAACAGAGACGAAGAGGGTGAAACAGAGGAAGACGAGGAAGATGCTGAGCACTTGGAGCGCGTCGCGGCGAGTGATGTCAAGAACATCATCCTGCAAGCGTTGAGCCCGTACTTCGACGATGACGCCGGCGGTAGTGCCGCTGTAGCCCCTGGTGTTGATCTGGCACCTCCACCCTCCGTGTCGGGGCCCTCAGCGGTGAACCCGAGAACCACAACACCTGCAATAGAAGATGAACATGATGAGGAGGACACGGCGCAACGCTACGATCACTTCAAGGCAGAGGAGTGGATTGCGCTGGTGTGCGACTGCATTATGGAACGTCTGGTCGCTCTCGGAAAACCGTTCAAGTTTGTTGTGCACGCGATGGTGACGCGTAAGTGCGGAGCGGGCGTGCACGTGTGCTCTAGCTGCTATTATGCCCCCATGGACGGTTGGCTGAGCCACTCCCACGACCTCTCCGCACATATCTACGCAGTTGTGACGGTGTACTGGTGTGCAGTGTAGGCGCCCTATGCGCCCGTGTGTGTGTGTGTGTGTGCGTGGCGCCTGTCCCGTTGTCTCTGTCCGCCGCCTTCTGTCTGTGTTTTTTGAGGGTCGCCTCTCCTTCGATGTGAATTTGCCTTCCCTCTCCCCCTCCCCCTTCCTCGTTGACGACGTTGTCCTTGCGTCCTTCTTTCCTCACCGTGGCGCTGATAACGTGCTTGATTGTGTGCGCCTGTGCATCTGCGGAGGGAAGGGACAGGTTTGCTGCGATAGAGCGTTCACGGCCCATCCTCAATGGTTGCTTTGCCGTCTCTTTAGCTTGCAGCTCCTCTCCCTCTCAAGCGATCGCCTGTGCAGCCCCCACCACCGCCGTGACCCGTCTGATCAGCTCCTCACAGATCGAAGCGAGAGGCGCTAAGTCATTCATAGACATTTTAGCAGTCAGCAGCTGCATCCGTGCTCGATGTACACTGGCCTCTCTGCGTCTGTCTGCGCGGAGGCCGCGACGAGGATGCGACACGCCTCCTCTCACCGATAACCTCCCCCCCCCTCCCCCCTTTGCAACCGGCACTTTTGGTTTTGGTTTTTCGTGTTGCAATACAGAGCAAATCTTCACCAAATATTCTTCTCCTCGTCCCCTTCCTCCTCGTGTTCCCACTCTTTCCACAAGCGAGGCGCGCTCGTGGGCCTCACAGCTGATAGAAGAGTATCGCTGTGTTCTTGGGTGTTATCACTGCTCGTAGCACTCCTTCCCCCCCCACCACCACCACCACCACTTTCCCAGTCCTTTGCCTGAGAAGTCAGCACAGCGAGAGAGGTGCATCACTAGTAGAACAAAGAAAGCGGCGTCCTTATCATCGTCTCTCTCACGCACCACCTTTCTTCCTCTCTTCAACCCATCCACCGACTCCCGCCCTCTCCTTCGCCCACACCCCTGTTTGGCGTAATCGCACACAAGCACCCACTTTACACATCCTTGTGCCTCCCCACTCCTCCCTACATTTGGCCTTGTCCCCCTCTCTCCACCCCCTTCTCTCTCTCTCTCTCTCTGTTCGACTCGTCTGTGGGAGTTCACTACAGTAACCTTCCCCACTTTCCCTTGCTCTCTTCCGTGTGCCGTGTGCCTCCTTTACAAGACTCCCTGTCGGCGGTGTTCGCCCTTTCTGTTGTTATCGCCTGCTGCTGTGAGCTAAAGAGACGCCACTCGGAAGCAGCGCCCACATCGTCTCCTCACACGTCACACACACACACACACGCCACTTCCCCCCCCCTCCTCCTCCCTCTTTCCGACTGTTGTAAGCAATGCTTCGCTCACCTGTGCAGCGTCTCGCCCCCAAGGCGAAAGAAGCATTTGTTCGCGGTAAGCCGCATCTCATCATCGGCACCATCGGTCACGTCGACCACGGCAAGACGACGCTGACGTCGGCCATCACAACGGTTCTGGCAAAGCGTGGTCAGGCGCAGGCGATGGACTACTTCGCGATCGACAAGTCCCCAGAGGAAAAGAGCCGCAAGATCACCATCAATGCCACACACGTCGAGTACGAGTCGGAGAAGCGTCACTACGGCCACATCGACTGCCCTGGGCACATGGACTTTGTGAAAAACATGATTACCGGAGCTGCGCAGATGGATGGTGGCATCATTGTGGTGGCTGCCACCGACGGCGTCATGCCGCAGACACGCGAACACCTACTGATCTGCTCGCAGATTGGACTGCCGGCGCTTGTAGGGTTCATCAACAAGGTGGACATGACGGACGAAGACACGTGCGACCTGGTGGACATGGAGGTGCGTGAGCAGCTGGAGAAATACAAGTTTCCGGCGGAAGAGACTCCGATCGTGCGCGGCTCCGCCCTCAAGGCCGTCGAGGGAGACGCGAAGTACGAGGAGAAAATTCTCGAACTGGTGAGGAAGTGCGATGAGTGGATCCCAGACCCGCCGCGCAATACAGACAAGCCCTTCCTCATGGCCATTGAGCACGTTTACGAGATCGGCAAGGACAAGAAGAGCGTCATTGTAACCGGTCGCGTCGATCAGGGTCTCCTGAAGCTCAACACAGACGCCGAGCTGGCCGGCTTCAGAGCCAAGAAGTCGACGGTCAAGGTGACGGGCATCGAGATGTACCACAAGACGCTGAACGAGTGCATGCCCGGCGACTCAGTCGGCGTCAGCATTGTCGGCACCGGTGACACGACGAGCCTATCCAAGGACAACGTTGAGCGTGGCATGGTAATGGCCGCGCCAGGTAGCACAAACCTGTACAACAAGGTGAAGGCGCAGGTGTACGTGCTGACAAAGGATGAGGGTGGGCGCCACACCGGGTTCAGCCCCCACTACCGCCCGCAGCTCTTCTTCCACTGCGCTGACGTGACGGCGGACCTGAGTTTTCCAGAGGCAGAGAAGCACCGCGAGGAGCTTAACAAGAAGTACGGCCGCGGCCCCGAGGAGGATAAGAAAAAGGAGGCGGAAATGAGGGAGTTCGAGAGCAAGCTCGTCTGTATGCCGGGTGACAACCGCGAGCTGATCCTGACGCTGGCGTACCCAATGCCCATCAACAAGGGACTGAAGTTCACCATCCGTGAAGGCAAGATCACCGTCGGCTGGGGCGCCGTGGTGGAGACTATGGGCCTCGACACGAAAGTGAGCATCGAAGGGAAGCGCATCGGCGCCAAGCCGGTGACGGGAAAGAAAAAGAAGTAGAAGTGCATGTGGGGGTAGCGCGTAAGGATGTGCTTGGCGGGGTGCAGAGGGCGGGTGGACGAGAAAGTGAGTTGGTGGCACTCGAAGCAAGGAAAACAAAAGAAGTCTCTCTCTAGCTCGGAAGCCTATCCCACCCACCCACACACACACACACACACATCGCACTTCCAAACGAGAAAGCCTTCTGCACTCCACCCCCACCTCACCCTCCTTGCTGGCGCGCACCTCTGCACTTTTATCCTCCTTTTCTGCGGCTGTTCTTGCATCCGTGTGTGTGCGTGTGTGCTATGCCTGTTGGGGCTATCTTTCAGCGTTGATTAATTCACAGATTCTTCTCGCCTCACTTTGTTTCTCTAACGTATGCCCGTATGTAATGCGTGTGCTGATGGGTGTAATGCGTGTGCTGATGGGTGGGCTTACGTAGTGTTTGCTGATGGGTGCCGTGTTGTTGGTTGGCTGGTTGGAGGGCTACAAAGTCTGCCAAGCGCTTGCCGTCCCCTCCCTCCCGTCCTGTGGTGTTCTTTTCTGTGATGTGTTTCTTATCTTGTAGGTGGCGATGACTGCTGTGCGCGTGTGTTAAGTGGGGGTGGGGGTAGGAAGGAGGAGGTGGAGGAGAGTACCCCATCCGCCAGGCCCCACTCACGCCTCTTCCCTTCCACCACCACCATCTGTTTCTCTCACCCCCTTCGCCTTTGCCTCTTTCTCTCGCTCGCTCGCGCTGTAGTGATGAGCAGGCGCACAGCCGCACGCATGCACCCGTGTTGCCTGCCTTCCTCCATCCGATTCGTTTTTCTGCTTTCCTCCTCTCCTCCTCTTTGGTGTTGCCACGCACTCTTCATCGGTTAAACGGAAAATGAAGAAACGACGCGCACACGCACGGGCACGCATACATGCACAAGTCGTCCCCTCACCTAACGTCGGTTCGCTCTTGAGCTGTGCTGGCGCACCAACACATACGCACGCCCACCGAGACCTGCCTCCAATCACTCGCATTCGTAAGCGCGCAGAGTAGAGCCAAGAGCTCTAAGGGGCAAAACTGGAGACTGTTAGCGAAGAAGTGAGCCGACCAAGCTGGCGGGAACGCAAGACCAATGGAAGAGCCAAGGCATGCGAAGGAGTGTGTAGGCGTCTGTCACCGCCTATGCCTCGAGAAGAGAAGTAGTGTCAAGTTGAGCAGGCCACCGTCTGTGCGCGTACACACACGCACGCACGCACTTGCGAGTATGCGTTTGTTTGTGGGTATGGAAGAGCGATGTTGTTGTCCTCCTCACGCGTGTCGATGGCGAGGGAGGGGAGGGGAGGGGGGCGGCTGGCGAAGGGGGCCTCTTTTTATGTGTGAAGGCCAACGAACACGCGGAGAGAAGGCACGAACGAGGCGCCCACTCACCCACACGGCGCACACTTGTGTGTTTGCACAAAGCCTGGAGAATAAGGAAAGATGGAGAACCTGGTCGAAGGCAGGGCAAAGCGTCGCACTCATCCGCTCGAGGCACACCCTCGCCCGCTCAAGCGTCTCTTCAAGGGTATGATCGCCGCCATGCAGGAGGGCGAAAAGCGGGGGGCGCACTCTGAGAAAAGGCAGAACCAAAGGCTGACTGCGCGTTGAACGAGGGAGAGACACACAGAGAGAAAGATAGAGCTGCAGGAGCAAAAGACCTGTGGTTTACATGAGGCTCGGCCATACATTCTCTCAAGCGTGTCTGCGTGTTTGTCGTCATGAGTGAGGCGAGGAGGCACTCCCTTCTCCGCTCTCAAGTTGCCACCACCCCCTCTCCACTCGCTCGCCCTGACCCCCTCACTTTATCCTCTATGCCCTCTTACTGCCTCTCTCTTGTTATTATCTGCCCTCCCCCTCCCACCTTCTCTCTCGTCTCTTTCACCGAGCAGCACAACAGACGCATACACATAGTCATTCGCAGATACACCTGCGTACACCATAGATAATGTGTACGTCGCGCAGCACCTCTCCCCTTCACTCCATTCTTCTGTGTATTGTAGCACGCCTCCCACCGCCTTGCTGACATGGATGCTCGTGATGGAGGAGCAGCTGGGCCGCCAGACCGTGCACACTGCAGAGCTGGAGGCACGGCACGACATCACTGCTCTGCTAGCTCGCTCCTACTTCGTGGTGCCGCCATCGTGTCCACACCTGGTGGGGAGGTCTGTTCATTCGGAGCCAGACGCGCAGCTGGATTGTCTGGCTGCTGCATCGAGTGGCCACGGTCAGGAAGACTGTGACAAGGCAACGAAGCAACCGTGCAGCACAGAGTCCCCTGCAGGATCGCCGTCGACAGCAGAGCTCTCTCAGAGCCACAGGCAACCCTCTCGGCAGAGCTGTGCGATGGCACAGCAATGCGAAGACAACACACGTCGAAGCTCTGACTTGCAGCAGCTCTCTTCGCTCTGGAGGCAGCTATCTGACCTCGATGAACGACTGGCCGAAGTAGAATGGACAGTGATGCAGTGCCGAGGGGCACCACCGATGAGCAAAACGCGCCAACCTCAAAAAAGCTGCATCAACTCGTTCAGACCAACGATGGACGACTTAGTCGCTCTTCTCGACTCTCTTCTCACATCGCGAGAGGAGATGCGCACGCCTCAATGGGCCGCAGTGACAGCCGGCACAGCGCTACCGCCGCAAATCCACTCTCGGCAGCAGCACACGTTAGCCATTCTTGCCAAACTACGCGATGCGCTGCGCAGTACCCAGGCCTCATACAAAGCAGCCACGGGCATCCGCGCACACGTCTCACTGGAGACGCTCCTGCAGCTGCCACCTGAGACCCTGCTGCTTCTCACATGCACTAACGATGGCATGCGCAATGTACGCCAGCCTCAATCCTGTCATTCCTTCAGTGCCTCCGGTGGAGCAGCAGCGTGGTGTGACCTCCGGTCAAGCACTTCACTTTACACGCTGTGGGCCGCGCTCATGGATGCGGTTGACATGTTCCCCTGCTTCACGCTCCCTGCGGCAGAGGCGCTCTGGGCAGCGGTGCTGTGGATGCACACGTGTGCTCCTCTTGCACCCTCGATCCACAGCGAGACGCCGGCGCCAGCGCCTGCGAGCCAACGCAGCCACGCCCCGGGAGGGGACACAGCACCTCCTGACCCGAGAGGCTTTGCGCACACAGCGACCGGCAAGGGAGGGGGAGGCAGCCCCCCTCGACCTCTCCGAGCTACAGCACAGCCGCTGCCGCATTCAGGCTCCATCTCTCCCTTGCAGCACCGATCGGAAAGGAGTGCTGTAGAACCTCGACAACGGCGCTCTTCCTCGGAGACGCCTCAGCGAGTGGCTGCATGCCACAAGGGCGCCGCCGCCTTGACCGTGCAGAGTCGCTGCCAAGAGTATAACGAGCGATGGGCGTACCGAGACTTCCCTGTCCTCCATCGATACACGGCGCCGACTGTGTACGATGATCTCTTTCCCTTGCCGACTGCCGTGTCAGCGTTTATGGAGCCCCCGCTGTATACCGCAGCATCGCCGTCAATGTCGGCCGAGCAGAACAGCGGTCCCGCCGTCACAGCTGCGACGAAGGCTGCGGGGGTCGCCAACCTCAGCTTCTACACCGGGCCTTCCCGCAGACCATGGCCGCTCGTGTAAGGCGAAGATGTCCCCCGCACTGAGGACGCAATACCACCATAGTCGCCCATTCTATCGTTTCGGGACATACATGCGCGCGTGGACGTATGTGTAGCTCACACTCACGCTTGGCAGTGTGAATGACTCAGTTTTTCTACTCTTACACTTGGCTTGTCTCTCTCTCTCTCTCGCCGAGCACGACTGTGTCAACACCTCTGCTTCTCTCTGTTGTTGCTCTCTCTCCCCCACCCCTCACTGCCTTCGCCGTGTAACTAGACGCCTCCGCTGAGGAGTAAAGTGGCAACAAGCGAGCAAACAACACACAAAACGTCGTGGTCTCGGTGAAACAGGGAAGCGAGTCTCCAAGCACGGGAAAGAGGCGGAGGAAGTGGAGACGACGACGATGCAACACACCTGTGAGTGCACAACGCACACTCGGCATTTATGCTCTTCGCTGTCTATGCATATTGCTGTTCCTCTCGGCCACCGCAATCGCCCCCCCCCTCATGCACAGCCATGCAGAAAACTCTGTCAAGGGGCATTCGCATGGCAATCCTCCCTCTCTGTTCTCCGCTTGCTACGTTTCCTTTTGAACCTCCCGCCGCCTTCGCCGCGCACGTATTCACCTCTATTCGTCTTCCGAGATTCCTGCAGCTCCGTCGACACTCAGAGAGGAAGAGCTGCACGTCGAGCTGCCGTATCCGGTTTGACTCCCCCTACACTATTCGGGGCTCCCACCCGCACCTTTCCTTTTTTTTCCCTCAGCCTCTGCCGTTTCCGACCTCACTTACGCATCATGTCAAGCAGCACATGGGCATCGTCCTCCTCCGCAGTCGGCGCAGAGCCAGAGGCATCGGCGTTGTCCTCACTCAGGCCAAATGATCGCTCATCTTTCTACTGTGCCGTGTGTGACACTCAGTTTTCAGACTCGTACGCGGCAGAGGCGCACAAGGCCAGCCGCAAGCACAAGAAGAGGAGCGGGGAGCTTGAGTGGGAGAAGCAGCAGTACAAGAAGGACGCCGATGTGACCCCTGACGATGTATGGGCGCTCGTGCGACGCAAACAGGTCGAGCTTCAGGTCATCGCCTGGAGCGAACTCAAATACAGCGAGGAGAAGAGCGAAGGGGTGAGAGGAAAGGATGTGCCGCCTCAGTGCGAATGACGCTCTCGCTGTTAAATCGGATGCGGGCGAGCCAGACGCCTCGGTGCAGTGGAAAACACAGGTGAACGTCTTCGTATCTCTTCGCGGATGTGTGCATGTGTGTACTACAGCCCCCCCCCCTCAGCAAGAGCACAGTTAATACAACGAAACCCCGAAGAGAAAAGAGAGAGAGAGAGACGAGCACGCGGAAACGAGTATTCGAGTGATGCGGCGATGCAAGTGGGAAAGGGAGGCTCATGAGAGGCACAACACAGCGTCGCACCGCCTATCGTCTAGACGGCTTCGTCCACCAATTCCCTCCGTCACACAGCACCACACGATAAGACCGATAAAGAAACGGCTGGAGGCCTTGAAGGTGAAGTGTGCGCCCGTTGCGCCGCTCGCTTTAGCTTCTGCTCCTTTTGCATTTGCTTCCCACGTACAACCTCTTTCTCTCAGACACACCTCTCCTCAACTTGTGCTTTAACCCAAGCAAACACGCGGACTTCCATCCTCTCTCCTCCACGCACATACATCCACCCACACACACACACACACGCCTCCCTATCCGTCTTTGCTTGTGACTTGCAGTAGCAAAACGCACAACAGGGGAAACTCATCCAGACTTCACAGTGTTTTGTGCATCAACGAGTATTACCGAAGGGGCAAACTGCCTCCCGCCACACAAGTGCGCGACGCACTTCGGTGGATGGGGTAAATGAGTGAGGCGACAGAGAAGACGGACTTCTTGGATTCGCCCACAGCGAGGCAGCACGCCAGCAGCCGCGCTCTACTGCGGAGGTCCCTCTTCACCTCTCATTGTTTGGGAATGCCTGTGTAGTGTGTGCGTGTGTGTGTGTGTGTGTGTGCCCCGTTATCGGCGCTGCCGTTGCTGTTTGTTTTGCTCTTACTTGGCCTTTTTCCACATCTTCTATTGTGCATCCTCCGCCCTGCTGTTTGTCTAACGCGCTCACGCTCTCCTTCTCCCCTTCTCTCTTCTGACGCCTTCATCGCCTCACTTTGGCTGTGTGCGACCAGGGGTCATCTGCGCCTCTTGGCTACGAAAAGCAAAAGGAAAGGAAAACTAGAAACGTGTGCTTGCCTCAGTGTGCACGTGCGCGTGGAGACAGTCGTGCGAAAGCTCAGCTCCTCTCCCGCCCACCCATCCGCTCTCTCTCTCCGCTCGCTCTCCGTCGCCTCTACACTAAGGAAGGCGGTGGGGCAGCAGCACACTCGGGAGAACAAGCCAAATACAAATCAATAAGGCTTACTGAGAAAAGCGCACGCGTGCCGCAGAGATGGGCTACCGCGACGCCGATATGTACAATGAAGTGGCTGACGTGCTGGGGGTGCTGCACGACACGGTAGACATGTACGTATCCTCCATGCAGGACAGCGAGGACATCAAGCACGAATGCAACGGGGCGTTGGCATCCGCATCCCCTACTCTTACTTCTGCCGCGCGATGGAGGTCGCCATCACTCGACAGCACATTATGGCAAACGTGCCTCATTTGCTGTACCTCTGCTTGTCTGTGCGGCGCATGTTGCGCAGGGCCGCTCTGCTGAGCCGTCAGCCCTCGCGAGGGAGCCGCAGCAAGTCCTTGAGCGTGTCTAACAGCATGGGCAGACCCACCGAGACGGCAGCGCGCAATGAAGCCGCCCGGGACCTTGTACTGCGAAAGCTCAGCGATGTCATGGAGAATGCTCACATGATACGTGGACTCGTGAAGCTGCAGCAGCATCAGCGCTGTCAAACTCGTCCTACGCGACGTCGCTGGACGACACTGATGGACCACTTCGCATGAAACAACTCATCCGTGTGACGCTGTACAATCTTGAAGATACGGAGCGACTCCTGCGCGCTGCCTACCTGGACGAGCCACCCACAGGCAGTGTAGCCGGGGACGGAGACGACGATGACGAAGCTGATGGACCTCCGCTCTTTCCGCAGTCGTCACCTACGCGCCGCCCGCTGGCACGCCCGTACGGACAGCGTCCCAGCTATAACGGTGGCGGCGCCGATCACGAAGGCAGTCGCGACAGTATAAGTGGTGATGGTGGTGGAATGAACTCGTCACTGCCGACGCCACGCAGCTCGACCCACACCGCGCCTTACATGCGCCACAGCTCCTCTCTCGAGCCAACCAACCTTCTTGGCGGCTTATGGACGACACCCAATCAAGACGAGCATGACAGTGACAAGGAGGCCGCAGCAACAGTACACCTCCCCGGCACGCCCCCACACTGTCCACTGCCGCCCACTCAACATCGACTGTGGCACGGTCGGCGCAGGCAGACCCGTTTTGTGCGCCGACGAATTTCGTTACTTCGGCACCGAAGTTGTCCTCCTCGTGTGTCCACTTCGCTATCGCCAAGCCCCCCGACGCCGACGATCAAAGCCCCTCTCGTTCCCACAGTGGTTTGCTGTCGAACCCGGTGGTGCGACGCAGCAGCACCGATAGCGATGGCAATGGCCGCTGTACCAACGACAACTCGGGTCACACCGTCCTCTCCTCAGAGCTTTCCTTTAGCGGCGACGGTAGTGGCATTCTGCAGTCCACATCGTTTGAGCACCCGCGTCCGTCGCTGACGAGCGTACGCATTCCTCAACCTTTTCAGCAGCAACGGCATTGGCAACGGTGACTGAGACCGAGGGAACCGACACGACCTCCACCACGCCCGCGATTGCCGAGGCGCTGCAGCAAAGGGTATCGTTCTCTGACAGATGCAACGACCCAGTGCTCCCAAGCTCCCTCACTCCCTCAACACCCAGCATGGTCACTACCGATGGCGCACTCAACCTTCAGGTCTTGCGGCTTGGCGACGGCGCGCCACCCCGGTCTGACGATGGGAACAGCAACGTCAGCAGCCGGGGCGCTATAGACTGCGCGCTGTCGCCGCTTGTCGGTCTGCCTCCCCGGTCCCCGCGGTGGCAGAACCTGCAGCAACTCCCTATTAGTGGCGCCCCCTTGTCCGGCGAGGTGCGTCTACCGCATGCGCCAAGCCCCGCCTTCGTGGGCCCCAACACGCGTGTGACGACGTGCCACATGCAACGTCTTCCAGGCGAACTCTGGAATGTTATTATGGCGGACCGTCGAGCTGAAATGGAGGCTGTCTTGCGTGCGGATGTGATGGACTTGTTCAACTACGGTGAAGCGGTGCCGACAATGCGCGGTGAGGATGTGCGCGAGGTGCACTTTACCGTGGTAGGCACCCACCTGTATATCCGCATAGAGCTGGAGCACCTGCGCTCGCTGGAAGAGTCGGAGATCAACATGCGACTCAACCTCTGCTCGTACCCGCTCATGACAGGGCTGTATGAAGAATTCCTCAGGGAGCATCAGGCCAGGGAGCTCGACCCCGTCGAAGACACCATGGCGACGCTGAGCAGCGGCACGCCACGCTACAGTGATGTGTATGCGATCGGCAGCGGTCACGGCGGCGCAAGAAGTGGAAGAAATGAGAAGGAAAAGGGCGATACTCACGGTAGTGTTGAACAGTGCACGAGCCGCCTGAACGCTGCTGAAGCCGCCCCGGATGATTCGCCGACGGTTGCACGCACGTCACCGTTGTTGACGGAACAGGCCTGTGCACGAAGTCGATGGTGGGCAACTCGGTAGCCACGTCCTACGCCTTGAGCATGCCGAACCTGAGAGTCGCCGTTGGAAAAAGCGATGGTAGCGTAGGCAGGACAGGGGCTGAAGCGTCCACCGCCGTCGCGTCGTCTGACTCTGTGGACGTCGAGAGCCGCACTCTTTTCCAAGAAGGAGCCACGGCGGTTTCGGCATCACGCCATCCGCACACAGTGCGCATTCCTGGGGTTCATTGGGCACGTCTGCTGGTCTTGCCTGGGTTGGAAAAGAGAGACCTAAAGTCTGCATTCGTTCAAGACACGGGTGTGGCTCTTGGTGTGCTGCCGTCCGAGGCCCGCGCGGCGTGCCAGGTGATGTGCCTCTCGTCTGGCAGCCTTGTCGTGAGCTTTGTATGGGACAATGCGGAGCTGTACCCTGGCGCGGTGCCGCTCTCGGCGCCAGATATCGATAAAGCGCTACAGAGCTGTCCGTACCCTTCAGTGCGTGCCTTCTACGCCAATGCATGTACCGAGCTTCACCTGGACGATGACCTTGCTGTGGTACCTGCGGCGAAGCACACCAGCAGCTCCAGCGGTGGTGGCACTGCTGATTGTGTCATCGCTCAGCTCATCCTGCCGAATAAATCAGAGCTGGACTTCTCGTCAAGCACGGACGACGATGGAGAAGAGGCGGTATCAGCGCCCAAGTCGAGTAGCGAAGACGGCCTGTCAACTGTAATTGCACCTATGGCACCAGCGTTGGCGCAGGCCGAAAGAGCATCGTCAGCGGCTCTGTCGACGGTGGAAACGGTGCTCTATGCAGCAGACAAAGCGGCGGCTGCGTCCGCGCGGGTGGACTCTATACAGCAGCAACGAGGTGCCCCAGTACCTTCGTTCAGCCGGATGGACAGCACCATGTCGAGCGGGTCAGCCGAGGAAGTACCCCGCGTTGCTGTTCCCCAGCCAACTGTCATCTCCCCTATCCACTCTCGAAAAGGTCGGCACCAGCAGCGGCAGCGGGTGCACTCTTCAGCTGGCACATCTTGCGTCAGTGCCCCCGCAACGGCTTCCACCACCGTCGCCCACTCTTCATCCTCGAAGGCGACTGCGCGTCGCGCCACACTAGAGAGCTCTCGAGAGTCAGCAACATTGAACCAACTCGCCCTTATCCATGGGGTGTCAGTCAGCGCGCTACGCCAGTGGAACCCCGCTCTGGCGGAGCTGGACGCCGACGCCGTCATTCCTGCCACTGCCACTCTATATGTGCCTCGCCCCTTGCCCTCCTCTGCTTGCAAACGTTCGCAAGCGGAGCCATGTTTGGCTTCCGAAGCTGGGCATCACAGCGACCCAACAGATGGCGTCCGTGCAGCTGTGACAAGCACTACCCCTCACCTCGGCACGGCACGTCTCCTGGCATCCGCTGCGCATCCAAGCGCCAAAGCAACCGCACCCCCTACGGCATCACACGCGATGTTGACGACCGCGTTTTCATCTCCCCTGCCCGCTGCCCCAAAGCCGCTGGTGCCACAGCATCAACCGCAAGGTCCACCGCCGCAGCAGACGCCGGCACAGGCAAGCAGTCTAGAAAAGGCGAAGAACACCACCACTACTGTCCCCATCCAGAACAACAACACCCCCGTTGTTGCCACGCCGCTTTGGCCACCATCTCTTTCCGTGAAAGTCGTTGAGAGGCGCCGCGCCTTCCTCACTTCAGCTACGGTGCAGAGTGCAGAGATTTCCGCTTCGCCGTCAGCTGTAGCAGTGGCTCCGTCTGCCTCCATCTTTCCCATAGCGATGCTCGCTCCACCTCTCCAAGCCTGGAGACACAGGCAGCTGGGGGTGCCAAGGTGCCCGCTCAGCTCGGCACCACCTCCACTGAGCAGACGGCGCCATTATCGACTGCCGTACTGACTCTGGCCCTTAAGAGCACACGCGAGGTGTTGCCGCTGGCTCCACAGCCTGTCTCGAGCATGACGACGGCGAAGACGGCGGAGACCAAAGTTCCAGCGGCGTCCGTCGTGTATCAACTGCCCAAACCGCAGATCGATCGAGCCGCCGTGCCGAGAGGAATCGAAGCCATTTTGGCAGCTCATAGAGTCCCTCGCCTGCGTTTGGACAGAGTGGAGAAAAGGTCAGGGGCAGCTATTGACAATGATGCTCGTTCCCGCGCTATTGACGAGGAACACGTCGACTACAAGAACCGCAGCAAAGCTATCGGCAGATCAACGATGTTGTGGGAGCGGGAGCTGGGCCTGCACCTGGACAATCTCACGGTGGTACAAGTGCGGCGCGGCTCTGTGGCTGCGCGAGCCAACGTGCAGCCCGGCGACACGTTGCGCACGGTGGATGGACAGATGCTTCTCTCTCAGAATGATTTGCAGCGCACCATGGCGCATCTACACCAGCAGCACAGGAAGAGAAGTGAGGGGCGCACAGTGTTCGTGGTGGCGATAACCAGCCGTGGCACCCCTGTAACGTATCATCTTCGTCTCCCGCCTCTTCACCGTGATGGCACGGCGGCGCGGCCAGATCTCCCAGCTGAAGCGGGCACTCAACCGGCGCTGCTACCACACCCTGACTTGCGTCTTCCTTTGCCACTGGCAGCGCAGCAGCAGACACCCCCACCACTTTCACGGGTCCTACCCCTCTCCGCACGGATGCCAAACACAGCCAGAGGTCCCCAGCAGCACCGGGGGCTGCAGTGCTCTACGCAAGGCTTTGTGAGAGCGCCAGCCAAAAGGGCAGTGCCGGTGTCTGCCCGAACACCTGTGAGCACTCTTGATGCCGCTGCGCACGACACCACCCGTGGACATCCGGGTCATGCAAGCCCGGTGGTGCTGCGTTATGCGAAGGCACCGGCCAGTGTCCGCTTGTCGTCAACCAGTGTGGGAGGTGCTGAGTTGGGGCTCGGGTCGGCGCGGGGGATAGGCCGCGATGACGGCGCGTTAACCCGCACGCGAAAGTACGCCGCGTAGCCGATTGTCCGCATGTGCAACGAGTCAGCAGGAAGGAGTAAGCAGTAGCAGAGAAGAGAGCGGTGGTGTTACCCTATGCGCGGTGCTCCTATTGTTTCTTCTCGATGCACGCTCACCTCCTTTCCCGCGCCACCCGTGCGCCCCCTCCCCCCTCCCACCACCACATCCGGGCCCCACTCGCATGTATCGCTACCCGTGCTGGTCATATTATATTCCACCATTCGCTCGGCACCACAATGCCGACGTGATGTGTTTTGATCTTCTTGTGTGAACATACACTGACTTGAGCGCTTTGCTGCACAAACGCAACTCAATGCGTGTGCCGCACACTCGTCGCGGCAGTCGCCTGCCCCATGCACTTCTGCTCCTCCTACACTTTCAGCATTTACTCCCTCACACGTGTGAAGCGGAGGCAGAGGATGCGGAAGTCACAGGGGACCATCACCAACACACCTGTCTAGTTGTGCGCTGTGTGTGTGTGTGTGTTGTGTGTGTCCTACGTGTGTGTTGTCGTTTCTTCCTGCGGCACACCTCCACCGTTTCCTATTACTCCCTCTCCCTTGCGATCACCTTCTCGGCGAATCTCCAACACCGCTGTGGGTTGTCCTCTCATATATGCGGACACACACGCGCACACACACGCCACGACTCCTGCCTGCACAACCGCATACGAGCATACGACCACTGTTGTGGGCGTAGCACACGGACACGCTAACACCATTCCTCAGGAATCACACAGAAGAGCAACTGGCATTTTCTTCTCTTGCGCTGCGGCGGAGTTTGACGGTGCTGTCTGTTAGCCTCTGCCCCCCTGCCCCCACTTCAGCTCTCTACCCCCCCACACACACACACACACTTCGGCATCACCTTCTCTTCTTCAAAAGGGTAATAAAGAGGCAGAGACGGTGTGTGTGTGTGAGTGCGAGCAACGCAGGCGGACCTTTGACCTCCCGCATGCGCATTCCAGTAATACTCGGCAGTAATAAGCCTTTCCCTCCCTCCCACACAAGTTGCTTTAGCTCACCATGCCAGCCATCGGACAAGAGAAGCTGGAGTTCTACAAGTGCTTCCGCATCCTGCAGACATCGGCGGAGATGATGTCTGATCGCAAATACAAGGTGGCGCAGCATGTGGTCCCTGGCTCCCTTGGAGAGTTTGTTGAGCGGTACGTCGAGGAGGTGGAGGTGACGGAGAGCGGCGGCGTGGCGGCCAGCGGTGGCTTTACCGATGCTCCACCACGTCGCAAGCAGGTAATCCGGCGGGACAAGATGACCCTGGCATGCGAGCGTGAAGTGGGCGAGGGTAGAACGCTCAAGGCGGTCGTGTACTTCTGTCCACCAAACCACCTCTCGTCGGAAGTGGTGAAGAAGATTGCTGAGGATGCACTCCATGAAGGCTATCAGCGAGTGGTGTTTGTCACGCCCTCGAAGCCGAACCCAATAGTCCGCAAAACAATGGATACGTACAACCGTAGTGAGCAGGACCTGCGCTTCGAGTTGTTTGAGGAAGATGAGCTCTCTGTGAACATCACTCATCACGAACTAGTGCCGAAGCACACACCACTATCAGAGGAGGAGCTTAAGGACGTGCTGCACGCCCACGCACTGGAGCTGCATCAGCTGCCCCGCATCCTGTCCACCGACCCTGTAGCTCGCTATTACGGACTGAGGCGTGGCCAAGTAGTCCGCATTGAGCGTAAGAGCATGTCAGCTGGCCTCTACGTGACCTACCGGCAAGTCGTCTGAAGTCCGCGCATGTGCTGCTCAGCACTTGCAACAAGCGCGCACGCGTGCCCGTGTTGAAATACCGTTGTGGTTGATGTGCCGCACTGTCCTCTTTGTGTGAAGTACGGCTGTAATAGTCCCCCTCCCCCCCCTCTGTTTCCTCCCCTAACGTAAGAAGTAAGGACTGTGCCGGGGGGTGCACCGAACGGCGATCGCGGGACTTAGTGTGCGCCCGCGAGCTCTGTGCGTGTACGCATCTGCCGCTCCTCTTACCGTGCTCAAGAAGTGCTGCGCCGACGCCGAGTAAGACAGGTGACAGACTCGCCAAGCACACGCACAAGCCCGGTGGCGGTTTACATCGAATGCGACTCGAGTCTTTCAGCCGCAGAAGGCCTCTAGCAGCAACAGCACCACCACCACCACATCATCCACTGCCTCAGTTCGCAAAGTTGACGGATGCCACTCTTTGCCTCTCCACCTTCTTTCCAAACCTCCACCGCCTCTCGTCGTGCACAGGCGCATGCGTCTGTGCACTGGTGCAAAGCAGCGATCGATAATTACAACACAATCGAGCGAGTCATTGACCTCTGTCTTGGCTTCAGTCGCTATTTCTCCTCTCCCGACCCGTCATGTCGTCTATTGAAGAGCTCAAGGTGGTGCGGCTCTTTCGAGCTTTTAATACGATGATTCAGCTTTGCCACGACCGCGGCTACATCATTCGACACCCGTCGGCGATCGCCGAGGCAGTGCAAAACCCCGAACTATATGATAAGGAGGAGGGGCTCGATCACGACTGGTTCCTGCGGCACTTCGTCATCACGCCTGATCAAGCAGCGGGCAGCAGTAGCGGCCCCAGGCGTGAACCGAAGCACAAAGATGTCGGCGACGTCAAGGCGGGCGAGTACGATGAGGCAGTGGACGAGGCCGACGTGATTCGTCGGGCCGCGAACGGAGAGTGGGTATGCATGCGTAATGCCATGCGGCTGACTTGCTCCGTTGACCCACGCCGCGCACCACCGGCCGTGAAGGTGGAGCCAAAGGATACCGACGGCGGCGTGTCGCACGCTCTTGCGGCGGCTTCGATGGAAGCAAATTCGAAGGAAAAGGCAGCTAAAAACGCACTCCTGGTTTTCTTCTCGAGCTCCCCGAAGCTCAGCATAAAGGAAGTGCAGGCATTCCGGAGAAGGCGCTCAAGAAGAGGGCGTCGTCGATGATTGTTGTGACGAACAAGGTGGACCCCGGTGTGCGCCTGGATGTGCAGGAACTCAACGGTCGCATGGATGAGGCCACAGGTGCAGAGCTGCTCTCCATCCAGGTTTTCGAGGAGGAGGCGCTGGCGTTCAACGTCGTGCGCCACGAAACGGTACCGCATCACGTTGCCCTCTCGCCCACCGAGGCGGCAATGTTCCTCGCAGAACGGAAGTTAAACGTTTCCCAACTGCCCCGCATGCTGGAGAGCGACCCTCTTGTTCAGTACCTTGGTCTGCGTCGCGGCAGCATCGTCCACATAACACGCGAAGGGAAGCAAAGCGGCCCGTACAGCATGTACCGTCACGTGATTTGAGCCAGTGTGCCTTGTCTTCCCTCCCCTTAGCTTGGGTCTTCCCACAACGAACGCCTCACCCCATCGGTTAAAATGAAATGAAGCCTCAACAGCTGTGTCGTGTGTGTGTGCGTGTGCATGTTTGATCTTAAGAGTGGCCCTCGCCCTATGCACCTGCAAAGGATGTGCGATGATGCTGCCCGCTGGTGACTTGTAAGAACGCTTGCCAAGACGTAAGCCTCCATCTGCGGTGATGCACATCCTGCATGTATGTGGGGGAGGGGGGAGGCTGCGAGAGGAAGGACAGCACTGCAGCGTGCCGCTATGAGTTCGGCAAGGGCCCGCTACGTGCTCCCAACCCCTCTACCCCTGCAGATGATGTAGTTGACAGTGTGGGGAAGGCTGCGAGAGAGCGGAATTACCGCAATGGGAAAGTGTGTGGTATAGCCACTGTACGTGCCCATTAGTTGGCACACGATTTCTCTCTCTCCTCGCCATGTCGGCTACCCCACTTATGTCGCCACTACCGCGCTCCATCTACCCTTTCTCGAATTCTATCGCCCTCACCGTGTCACCCCTTCTACATCTCTCGCCCTCCTATCGCCTCCCCCACCCCCTTCCCTCTCTCTCGCTCGGGTTGCACACCGGGGGATGGACTGACGTGCAGCTGTGGCGTCTCAGTCGGTCCGTCCTACTGTTTTGAAGCACGCGCGCTCTCACCTACTCAAAACCTGCGCCGCTGTCGCTCGTGTCAGCCGCAGCGCCTGTGTGTGAGTGTGTGGGTGTTTTGCCCCGCCTCGCCTTCTATCACGTCACTGGTTGTTGCACCAGCGCGCGTTATGCTCCTTCACAGCGCGACGCGCTTTGCACGGGTGTACGGTGGCGGGGCCACCTCTGCTTTCGCCCCCGGTAGCAGTTGCTCCTCGAGTGTCTCTGCCGGCGCCGACTTGTCGAGGGCTGCCAGCACCACCCACCCCAGCAGTCGATCCATCCGTTCCAAGGCGCTTCTCGGACGCAAGGCACGCCAGGGTACCCTCTTTGCAATCGCCAACGATGTCAGCATAAGTGAGAAGCGTATTCGGCAGCAGCTTAACGCTCTGCTAGCCGACGAGCGGGACCCCCTGGCCGAGGCTCGTCGCCAAAACGCTGGAGGAGGCGCTGCGCTGTCGGGTCGTCCACTTCCGCAACGACGGCTGGTGAACCTGCCAGGAGTCGAGCGGGTCCGCGACCTCCCTGCGGACCCGATCACGCGCCTCTTTTTCCAGCACCAAGGCGACCACGCGCTGTACTACGGCACCTACGACCAGCCCAGTCAACTCGATGAGGACCGCGTGCAGCTAGAAAAGCGCGAGCCGAAGGATTGGACCTTTAACGTCATTACCCCCGTGTACGATTTCTGTCACCGTCTGCGCGAAGCATCGGAGCAGCGTAAGCGCTTCGTGATCGTGCCCTCAACGATCGAGACACGCGGGTGTGCGAAGGTGTTGCTCGATCACGGACTCGTCGCTGGTTTTCGCGACTTCAACAACGACCGTGCGTTCGCGGTCGAGCTGAAGTACTTCCAAAATGAGCCCACAATCAACGTCATTGAACCTTGCAGCTACGATGGCAAGACAGAGTTCGAGTGGTCACCCAAGATGATGAGGCGTCTCATGAACACGCATGGCATCCATAACCGACTCATCATCTACATCTGCCGCACTGCCGACAACCGCATCATCGACCACATCCAAGCAGTGAAGGAGTGCATCGGTGGACGTGGCTTGATGATGGCTCACTAAGCTGGCGCGCGTCTGATTGATGTTTGCATGCACGTGTGTAGAGGATCGATGGGCATGCGGAAAGAGAACGCCACCACTGTCTGTGAGGAGCGCCCTCGGCATCTCCGTGTAGAGAGGTGCTCTCGCCATCACCAGCCACCCCTCCCATGATGCTCGGGACCGGGCAAGTCAAGACTCGCTGGCATATACGCCTCGTAATTGCCGTTGTTGTGGACGGTATTGTTTCGTTGTCCTCTTGCATGCTCGTGTGCGTGTCTGGTTGTCACGTAACGCTGAAGAGCGTATCAGCTCGCCTGAACACACCACTGGTGGGATATGTGCTGATATCATGTCTCCACCCTTAATCGACCCCATTCCCACCTCCCTGCGCGTGAATGCCGAAGGAGATGATGTTTGCGGGTAAGTCCTTGATGCCCTGCGGGTCTCTGCGTGGTGCAGCGCTGCTACCCGTCGTGGCAATCGGCAAATCAGAGTGTTGAGCAAAAGAAAGCGAGACGCAGTAGTGTTGTGGTGATGCAGGAGGGGGGGAATAAGACGTAGTGTAAGAGAAGGCGCGAGCATTTCATCCCCCGCATCACTCCTACCCCCCCCCTTCTGCCACCCCCCCCTACTCATCTCCTTTGGCCAGCTCCTACAATTATGATCGTCGTCACCAGCACCCATAGACACACACCTCGGCGCCCCCTTCTCTCTTCACATATATACACACGCCCTGTGCCTCCGCCTTGTGCTTCGATCATAGTCCGCTGCGGGGAATAGAAGGGGCAGTGGGAGAGATCGAAAGCGTTCTGCACTTGTGCGGTCTCTCTCTCTCTCTGGCACGCACATGTGTATGTCCATCAGCACCTAAGTGAGGGGTACTGTACTGCGCCCCGCTACTGGTGGACGGTGATGGTGGCGGCGGCCATTACGAGAACGGCAACCGGCAAGTGCTTTCGGGCAAACGTACGCACACACAGCCCCATATACATCCACACTAGCCCATACACGCATACTACCGCCTCACACGCGCTTCCCTCCCTCTCCCCCCTTCTTTTCTCCCTCCTCCTCTCTCCCTTTCAGTTGGCACACGACGTCGCCTCTCTCTGAACCCACCATCCAGCTGCCGTCGTCTCTTTCGTTTTTAATTTGCTCGTTCGTTGCTTCTTTGGTAGTGAGCCCTCCCCATCTCTCTTTCTCCCCCCCCGCTCCGCCTACTGGAGCACATGTGGGTGCATGTGTGGTTGCCACTGTCGCCATAAAGCAGTACTACACCTTCCTTACCCCCCCCTTCCGTCTTCTTCTCTGCGCCTATCTTAGTGACTTTGCGCAGGCGTGCAGTGTTTGGGCGCAGAGGCCATCGAAATCAAGACGCACAAGGAGAAGAAGTGAGCCATGCCGAGCTGGATCTCACCTGCAGCGCCGCCCGAGACGCCGACTGTGTCAGCCGAGCCCAGCATATTGGCCGAGTACCTCTTATTCCCCTTTTACGACTACGTCGTGCGGTTTTACCCCGAGTCGTGGATGCCCAACAATGTCACCTTGGTCGGCATCTTCTCTACGGTCTTCTCTTCCGTGCTGCTTCTCGGCTCCATGCCAGCGGGGCTACAGTTTCAGCCCGGCAGGATGGAGCTGCTGCCCTCTTCCCTCGTCAAGGACCCTGCGATGCCAAAAGTGCCGCCGCTGGCGCTGACGGAAATGACGCCTATCCTGCCCTTCATGTCGCCTTCTCTTATGCTCGTCCTCTGTGGGTCGCTGAACCTGATCTACTGCGTCGCTGACAACACCGACGGCCGCCTCGCTCGGCGCGACAAGAAGACGAGTGCTATTGGCGAGTACCTCGATCATGGGCTTGACTGTGTGACGTCGCTCCTGTCGACGTGCTGCGTCTTTGCGCTGCTTGCGTCGCTCTGCAACATGGCCATCTCTGTTTGCCTCGTGGCCTTTGTCACGGCGCTCGCTCACACGCTGCACTTCGAGGCAAACATCTTTATCTGGGGCAATCGCATCGCCACCGTCGATGAGGCGATGCTCTTCTTCGGTTTAAGCATGTGGTGGCCGCTCGTCTGTCCGGAGGTGTCCTCCACCAGAGTACCAGAGTGGATCATAGAGGGCATATTCGGCTCGAACAGCAGTTGGACCACTTACTTGCGTCCGCTGCGCATGATTGAGCTTGTCTACATCTTCTACAGTATAGCGCAGGCGCAGACAATCTTCCGCATGGCGAGCCAGCGCTGGCGCATCTTATGCCGCATCCATGTGATCTTCAGCGTACTGAACAGCCTTGTGTTTCTCATGCTGATGGGCGTGCACAGCGAGTACGTTGCCGCTGCCGCGCCTCTCACGTCGGTGCCTGGGTACACCCTGGGTCCCTTCACGTACCCCGCTGTATGGAGCATCACAGTTGCCTGCACCTCGAGCACGATCATTCACATCCCCATCATAGCACGCTGCGCTCGCCTGCCCGCCACTGACCCCCTGCCGCTGGCGGGTATCATGCTAGTGTGGTTTATCTTCATTTCCTGTCCAGTTGCTGGCGCCATTCTCGCCGTGGTCCTCCACGTCGGGCAGCTGCTGCTTAATGTGGATTTCATCAAGAAGCACGCGCAGAACAATAATGCGGAGTAAAACACGCGAAGGCTTGAAGTACCCGAGAGCACCTATGCTGACGGCAGACGCAGTGGTACTGCTCACGTCCAGCAGGGACAAGTCGCTGGTTACTCGTAGCACTGTCAAGATCGGGTTCAGTGTCTTCAGTTCGGTGTATGTGGCTGTAGCTAACGGCGTACGTGTGTGTGTGGTGTGGTGTGTGTGTGTGTGTGTGTGTGTGTGTGTGTATGAGGAAGAGGAAGTTTGGTCTGTCAAAGGCTGAGGGAAGAGGGTGAAGTTGGTGTGTTACGTTGCTCCTCCCCTCTCCCACTCCTCTCTTCTCCACTTTCCTTAACTTGTTTGGTGTGTAAAGGGGGCGCTACGAATGCAATAGAAGGCGAGCGCGCGTGGAAGACATCGAGACAAACTTCTTCTCTCGCTCTTTTCTCCCTGAACCGAAACTGCGTTGTGTGTAGCATCGCTATGATGGTGCACTCGCATTGGCGCCTGTAATCGCCCGGCTTTACGGAGCGTGCCCACCAGGCCACCTCCGCGCTCAGTCAGCACGCTCCGTAAAGCTTCAAATCACACAATGTTTCTTTTCTCCTTGAAAAGGAAAGAAGTCAACGCACTGTGTTGCTGAGGACTCCTGAGAGTGTCAACTATGGCACCCCAGAACCGCGTGCGCGCGCTCACTTATGTGTGAGCACACGGACGCGCAGCTTCGTCTCTCCTTCTCCCTCCTCCTGTTGTTCCTCTAGGCGGCCAATAAAGGAGCAAAAAGGGGGAGAAGAGGAAGGCGTTCGCCTGAACTGCGCAATGCATTCATGTCTTTCTCTGTGTGTGTGTGTGTGTGTGTGTGTGTGTCCTGTGCTTTCGCTCCTGTCCCTCCCCACCCCCCTCCCTTCCTTCCCCCTCGTCCCTCCGTAAGACAGCCAAGCGAGCCTTTTCGTTTCTCCCTCCCCCTGTGTCATCGTTTGAGTACCAAGAAGAGATCGTGCACGTGGGTGTGTGTGTGTGTGTGTACCTTCGGGCCCCGCATCACCATCGCGCCCGCCAACCTGCGGATATCGTCGTGACGAGCACATAGCGTACCCTCTCTCTCTCTCTCGACGTGTCTCTTTACTCCATTCCTTCATTCCACTCCACCCCCCCCCGAGCCGGCATCATTGGCCACTTTCCAGCGTGAAGTCAAGAGACAGGAAGACAGAGAACAAGAGAAGACGTACACGCTCTCTTTCCATTGAGTGTGTGTGTGTGTGTGCGTGTGTTTGCCTAACTCGCGTGATGGAGCTCGCGCAGGTCGTACATGCGCTGCAGCAGGCGGCGACTGCGCCGCTGGCGGTGGAGGTGTTGCTCCAGTACAACAACCCTCTCTCTGAAAAGGAGGCAACACAGCTGCGTGAGTTTTGGCACCTGCAGCGAGAACAGCTTGAGGGAGGCCTGAAGGTCGATGAGCCTTCCAAAGAGATCGTAGCACTGTCACACTGCCCTAGCAAGGCCTTCCACCCGCTCCAGGTAGTGCAATGTGTATTGGGCGCGTCGCGTCTTCCCTGCGTACAGCCGAATCATCAACGCCGCCTGCGCAAAGAGGTACTGCCGCAGGTCGCTGCGACGACGCCGCTGTCGTTTGAGGAGTGGTGTACCGCCGTACAGGTGGCGTCCCACACCTGCCTCCAGTACTTCGGCAGCTCGCGCGCGACGCTGCTGTGCGTGGAGGAGGTATTGCGTCTGGCGGCCCCGGTGCTGCTGCATGCACCCCCGCCACTGCTCGCAGCCTCAGCGCAGCAAAGACCTCGCAAGGACACAACCGCTCCACGACTGAAGGAGTACACGGACGACGAGGGGCTGCTGCTCTTCCTGAAGGCTTTCGCAGCTCTCGTGCAGCGCTACGCCGCCCTCCACGCGAAGAGAAAAAAGCACACGCTGAAGCAGCACCCCACCAAAGATGAAGTCTTCTTCACATACGCCCCCATTCGCCATCTGCGGCAGCTTATCCAGAAGAACGCGAGTCGTAACATGAACGCAGTGAGCAAAGCAGTCAAGTCCCTTGCACCGGCAGAGGTAATCGCCCTCACGCCCGCCTTCCAAGGTGAAGCAATGCAGCTCTCGCTCACTAAGGATCAGCTCAGTTCTGCGGTCAAGACGCAGCCCCTCGTCACTTATCAAGTCCTCGGTGCGCGGCATCCCGTGGCTGGCACGCTGGTGCTAGAAAACCCTGATACGACATTGCAGTTCGTGCTGTACATGATGGGTCTGACGACCACCCCACGCGACGCCTTCTTGGACTACGTTGCACTGCTCGCCGCCGCACCAACGGCGGACGTCGCCGCGTACATGAGAGCGAAGGGGAAGGACGCTCTCACTCAGTGGATAATCCCCTTCACGGTGAACGCTGACGCGCTGATGCCCGTTGTGGAGTGCATCAGCCCCATCTACGCCCAGCTGATCCAGCAGCTCTACGCCGTGACACCAGAGATACTGGCTGTGCTGCAGCAGACGATTGTGTATGCCGTTGGCACCCGCTGTCGCACTCCACGTGAGAAAGAGGTGGCAATGCGACTACTGTGCGACATGCTGGAGGCGCTGCCTAGCGAAGCGCGCGCGCAGCTGGAGCCAACGGATGACGTTTTGTCGACGCTGAGCAGGGAGGTGGCTATGCCGGCGGTGGAGTCGGCCACTCAGGCCTTCCGACTCACCTCGGTGCTGCAGCTGGAGGCGTCGGTGGAGGACGGGCTGATGAACGCGCTGAAGAACAGCCGCAAGGAGGTGACAATTCGCCGCGCCATGCTTGTCCACCTCGACGCGCAGCGTACACCGGCCGCGGTGGTGGATGGTCTTCTCACGGAGCTGATGAAGGGCTGCGAAGAGGTGGTGGTGCTGCGTCCCGACGCGTACCTCGCTCTCCCTTTCGCCCTGGCGCGCGGCGATGTGGCCACGGTTGTGAAGGTGCGCCCGCTGCTGAGCACTGCCGAGGTGCTGCGCCAGCTGGACGGTAATGTGTACGAGCAGGCGCGCGTCGCGCAGGTGGCAGTGGAACTGGCGAACAGCGGCTACGGTGTCCCGCTAGTGCAGCTGCTGACGAGCCACCATGGACTGGTGCGCCGCCCGCTGCTGGCGTACGTCCAATCCATCGCCTCCGATGCGTCACGCGTGATGTCGCTGTGGGGCTGTCTAACGCAGCATGTCTTTGGGCTCGAGTCGACGACCTCTCCCCCCACGATTGTTGGCACGACAGCCGCACCGGCGCTCGTCGCGATAGGCACGGCGCTTCTGCGGCACACATCTCGCCTCTCCCTTTCCTCAGCTCTCAGCGAGCTTCTCCTGTGTGCCGGTCACGATAACGTGCAAGGCGCCGACCCGCACTTCTACAAGGCCTCCACCTGCCTGCTGCGCCGGTACCGCCGCGCCAGCCTTGCCGTGCTCGAGCGCCCGCTGCGCCAAACCCTCGCCTGCGGTGAGGGCCAGGAGCGTTTGCTCTCCCAACAGGTAAAGGGCATTGTGTGGCATCTCATCGAGGCAATAAATAAGGATGTGGAGCACCTGTCCATTGCCGCATGCCGTGCGGTGGTGCTGCTGCTCACGCAGACAAACGCCGCAGCCTCGCGCGACGCCCTCGACGCCATCGCGGAAGCGGTGCAGGCGTCGAAGGTGTGGTTCATGGCTCTCTCCGCCGAGGATGCGGCGATCGCCGCCGAGGACATCAGTTTTATGGACGCCTACGAGAACAGCACGCTACGTGAGCAGCAGCTGCTGAAGGTCTACCCAGACCGCCCCCCCAAGGGGGTGTCCGTGGACGACTTCATCGACATGAAGAAGAGGGACGCGGTAGCGCTGGCAAAGGGGCGTGAGGCGCTGCGTGCCGCCGTAGAGAAGCGCAGCCGTGCCATCATGCCCGCAGTCCACCAGCACAAGTCCATCTACTTTGCCCTTCGCCTGCTCGGCACGCACGGTCGTTTCGACTTGGCGGCACTTCCTATCCTGTACGCCCCGCTACAGGCGACCGTGACAGAACTGCAGCTGCAGGGCAAGGCAGAGCACGTGCTGACGTGCTAGCGACAGACGCACTGACAGGTTTGCTCGCCCACACACCCTTCGGGTGTATGGCGGAGAACATGGTGCGCACCATTGCCCGCCTCACACCACTCAAAACGCTCGCAGTGGAGGATGTCAGCCAGGTGTCGGCGATGGTGCATGCGATGCGCCAGTCCCTCACTCAGATGCTGCCGGCACCGCTGTTCGTCGTTCTGACGGCCTTCGCGCGCGTCGCATTCAAGGCTGGCCGCGGCGCCAACGCCGTCTCGACGACGATCCCAGTGGCCACACAGCACCAGATGCTTGGGATGCTCATGCAGAACCTCGGCCAGGTGAACCTCCCTGACCCAACAGCGGCGATGGAGTTACTAATGAGTATCCTGCAGAGCTTCCCATCCCTCTACAAGAGTGTGCAACAGGGCTTTTACACGCTCATGCCGATGGTTCCTGGCGAGCGACTTGCGGCAGTGGAGGCGGGGCTGTTCAATACAGTCGACTCCGTCCGCAATGTGACAGCGGCGGCCTTCAGTCGCTTTGCCCACTTCGAGACGTGTCGGCGCGCGCTCGTGCTGGCCGCGACTCTCGCAAACGACCCCGTTAGCACTGTCGCAAGCCACCTGCGGAAGATAACGGAAAATGCGGTGGAGAAGTACAACTTCGTACTGCAGCCTTCCGACTGGGACGACCTTGTGTACTTCTTGCGCACCTATGGCAACCACAGCGAGGCAAGCGCGCTTCGTGTGACGGAAGCAATGAACCAACTCTTCGCGCGTCTCTCGACAACCGACGAGGGGACACAGCTGAAGTGGGTGGAGGAGCTGAAGGATCTTGGCGGGTCGCCGTCCGTGATTTCGCTAGAGGGCCTCTCCTCTACCTACCTGGGTCGGGTGCCTGCCGTGGTGATGGACTACCTCTGCCAGGTACTCGAGAGCCCGCAGACGGGCGAGGCGTTACTCCGGCAGACCCTTAAGGCCGGCCGCACCGTGCTCGAGACGGCTGACCTGGCGCTGCTGAAGAGCATCTCGCCGCAGCTGCAGGTGCGTCTGGCAAAGCCGCCAAAGGATGTGACGCAGGCGCACAAGGAACAGTACCTGGCCACCGCCACGGTGTGGCTCGCCGTCATGAGCTGCCGCCTGCAGGAGACAGCGCTGCTAGAAGCCATCATTGACCAGCAAAGCCGCACCCTGAACAACTCGCAATCCGCCATGGTGCACCGCTGTGTGTGCGATCGATGGCGGACATTAGCCGCCACGAGCGCATTCGTGACTCGCCGAAGCTCGACGAGTTTGTGGGAAAGTGCCTCAAGCAGGCGATTCACTCCGGCTCCTACATCAAGAAGAAGGCGCATGCGTGGGGCCTCGTTGGTGTCATCAAAGGCTTAGGTCTGACGTCACTGCGCCGCTACAACGTCATGGACATTCTGCGCAAGTCAGCCCAAGAAAAGCCTGTGGAGCGATCGGGCGTGATGGTGCTGTTGGAGGTGCTGTGCAGCGAGATGTCCCCCCTCTTCGAGCCGTACGCGCTGTCGATGGCGACAGAGCTGCTGGAAGCCGTCGCGGACGCCGACCCGAACATCTCCGAGTGCGCCGATGACGCAGCCAAGGAGTTGATGGCGAAGCTGTCCGGCGTAGGCCTCCGCCAGCTGATCCCACGACTGGTGGAAGGGCTCGCCTCGGACTCCGCAAAGAAACGCGTGCCGCCGCTGAACTTCATCGGCTACGTCGCGTTCTGCTCCCCCAAGCAGCTCGCCGCCGCGCTTCCGGAGATCATGAAGCACATTCGAGGTTGCCTGTTTGACGTGAACAACGCCGTCGCCGTGGCGGCCTCGAACGCGCTGCGGCGCGTCGCGGGTGTCGTCTCGAACCCGGAGATTCAGGCGCACGTGGAGCTCATCCTGAACGCGATGCGCTCGCCCAGCACAGAAACAGAGTCGGCGCTTGACGCGCTGCTCTACACACGTTTCGTCAACGTTGTCGACCCCGCCTCGCTGGCCCTCATCATTCCGGTGCTCTCGCGTGGTCTTGGCGGGCAGGTGGCGCGCACGCGGCCCAAGGCGGCGCAGATTGTGGCGGCCATGGTCAACCTCGTGAGCGACCCGCGCGCGCTGCTGCCCTACACAGAGGAACTCGTGCGGCTTCTAGAGGAAGCCTCGCAGGAACCGTCAACGGAGGCGCGCACGACAGCGGCCAAGGCGGCTGCCGCGCTCGCCGCCGCCATCGGCGGCAACCTCATTGACGACATCTGCGAGTGGGCCTTTGGTGTACTGCAGCGCGTTCAGTCTGGCACCATTGAAAAGGCCGGTGCGGCGCAGGTGTTTGTGGAGGTGGTGACCGCGTGTGGGGCGGAGCTGCTGAAGCTGTACTTCCCGAAGATCCAGACCGGCATGACGGACGAGCGGCCGCCCGTGCGAGAAGGATTCCTCTACATAATGGTATACGCCCCCTCCACGCTTCGGGCGGAGACCTTCCAAGACTTCTTGCCTGTTTCACTGCCGTGGGTGCTCGAGGGCCTCTCGCACTTTTCGGACCGCGTGCGCGACGTTGCGCTGGCAGCGGGCGACAGCATCGTCTCCCTCTACGGCACGCGCAACTTGGCGCTCGTTCTGGGCCCGCTGCTGGATGGTGTGAGCAGCGAGGTGACAACGCTGCGGCAGAGCTCGCTGCAGCTCTCCGCAAAGCTCATGCTGCACCTCGTTGCGTACGTTAGAAAGAAGATGCGCATACAGACGGCCATGGCCGACGCAGATGAAGAGACGCGCGCCGAGCTGGCGAGCGCGATCGACGCCACGACAGGTGGCAACGCGAGTGGCGTCGCTGCAGCGGCCGGAGAAGGCGGCGAGGACGGTGTCATTCTCACTATGGAAGCGGCGCGCGACGTGGAGAAACGCGGTGTGTCGATCCTGGCCTCCCTCGAGGAGATGCTCGGCACAGACAACCTCGCGCGCATGCTCTCGGCCCTCTTCTGTGGTCGCCACGAGCACAGTGTGAACGTGCGCACCGATGCAAACATGGCGTGGCAGGCGTGCGTAGCTAGCATCCGTGCTGCCGTCAACAAGATATTCAACAGTCTGGTACTGCTGCTTGTGCGCTTCGCGTCGTCTGAGAACCTGGACTGCGTGGAAGTGGCGGAGAAAACAATCGAGTTCACGACACGCATAAACGAGACTATTGAGCACTTTGTGGACACGCTCTGCGGCATGTACAAGACGGACAACCACCGTGTGAAGCTTGGCTCACTCGTGTGTCTGGGCATTGTCATCCAGTTTTCCGACCCGCGGAAGCTAGTCAGCATGAGTGGTCATATCGTGGGGTGCGTACTGCCGGGCATGCAGGACACGGCGCTGTGCAGGAGGCAGCACGAGAGGTGTTTGCGCGTGTGTCGAAGGTGCTGGGACCGCGCCTCATCGAGAGCGCCGTGGAGGCACAGCTCACGACGAGCGTTCGGGGCGTGGTGGAAGTGGTGAAGGTGAAGCCGGGGTTGGCGCTGGCGCTGGTCTTCAAGTACCTGAACTCCCTCGATAAGCACACAAACCAGAATGTCGAGCTGCTCGACGCGATCCTCGACGTCGAGGAGGCCGAAGAAGATATGCGCCGCTACCACGACGACATGGTGCGCCTGCTACTCCAGTTTTGCGTGGAGGCGCTGGACGATGCGCAGGAGCTCATGACCAAGTATGTGAAGCTCGCCCCACGTGAGTTCGAGGCGATACCGGTCGAAGCGTTTACGAAGGCAATGAACGTGCCGGCGAGACGCCATGGCGCGCTGATGGCAGCCACGGCGTACGGCCTTGGCACAGACCTCGACAATGTCGACGGTATCACCTCCGTCTTCCGTGCCCTCGTCGACGCCCTCGGCGACGAAATCGTGGACACGCGCCGCCTTGCCGTTCGGGCGATACCAGAGCTGCTCAACTCCCTCGAGGAACGTGTGCTGGACACACTCGAGGACGAGGAGCGTGTGGACATCATGACAAGCAAGCGCGCGGCAGCCCGTTACCTGCTGCAGTTCCTCAACCCGTTCCAGATCACGCTGGCGGTCACGGCGCGTGCGTTCATCAGCAGCAGCACCCCAGAGTTCACTGTGCTAAGCGAGGGTGAGCCACGTCTCTTCGACATCCTCATGAGCTTCTACAACCGTGGCCTCGATTACGGCACCCCGCAGCAGAAGGTGGAGGCAGTGGAGTGCATCCAGGACCTCATGTCCTTCGCCCCGCGCGCGATCAGCGCAGCAGCTGCCAACACAGTCGCTGGTCGCTGCTCCAAGGTGTTGTTCACACGCAACGAAGGATTTGTGGTGCTTGCGCTGGTGCGCCTGTGCCTGCAACTCATGAACTATCCGATCAGTGGCAAGGAGAAGATGGTGGAGGGCACGATGGCACTCGCCATGTTCAACGCCGCCCTGTGCGACTCGGGAGAGGCGCGTGTGCTGGCGCTGCACGTTACGATTCAGCTCCTGATGCGCTCGGAGAAGTACGCCGACCTCATCCTCGGTACAGTTGTGACAAAGAAGACAGCGGTTGACTCAACGCTGCTGCGCACTGTGATGTGCCGCTTCATCAGCGTGGTGCTGCGCTACTCCAAGTTCACGAAGAAGTTTCCGCATATTCTGAAACTGTTGGACGTGGTACGTCCCATGTGGGAGGCACCAGAGTCTCCTGCGCTCGCGGCGGCCGCCGGTGTGGCCGTGGGTACCCTATGCATGTCCGAGAGCATACCTGAGGAAGTTGTCGGCGACATCAAGGAGCGTGCGCTGGCCTGCACGATTACCAAGGGGACGCAGGTGCTGGCTGGCTACGCCCTCGTCTACTCCCTCGTCAAGTGCGCGCCACAGCGCACGGATCAGGCCTTTCTCTCCGCGTCGGCCGAGCACCTGCGCTCGGCCGCAGGCTTCGGCACCGCTGACAAACTCACGTCCTTGTGGATGCTCCGTGCGGCGGCGGCAGTGGCGAGTACCGGCTGTGTACCGGCTGCCACCTTCAAGGTTGAGGCCTTTGTGCCTGTGCTGCGTCGTGTGAATCAGGCGGACGAACAGCTGATGAGCAGTGCACAGTACTTCCGCGAGTGCGTGACGGCAGCATACCCGGCGGTGGCAAGCGTGTTGGAGGGAACACCGGGCGAATGCAGCACGCAGTGGAACTCGATTGGCACTTTTGACGCCGACCTCGATGACGAGGTAGAGGCCGATGTGACGCTGTAGGACGGGTGCGATCACCCGTCTGAGAAGGGGAGGAGCGGCGCTAGGGGATTGATGAGTGTACTGTATGAGTACTTGTGTGTGTGTGTGTCAGTGTGGTGTGGGGGGGTCTCACTCTCCCCGTTTCTCTGGCTGGATAGCCTCGATAGCCGTGTGGTGGTGGTCAAGCGGCAGGCCGCGGCACACCTGTGCATTCAGGCGCGCGCGAGGAAGGAGAAGGCGGAGTGGGGAGTGAAACGTGGCGGCGACGGCGGTGGTGGATATGGCGGCGTAGAAGACTGCCTAATGACGCTTTATAGTTTTCTGAGCTTTGTTTGTACTTAACGCTAAGGACGCACACACGGGCACGCCTTAGGCAGACGTCTCTCTCCGCGCGTGTCTACGTACGCGAGAGACCACGTAAAGGCGACTCTCCCGGCGTTGCCCCTCCCCTGAAGCTCAGAGAAGACAAGTACCGAAATGGGCACCTGGTACGAGAGTTCTGGAGTGTGCGTGCTGCGCCTACTCACGCGCCAGACCGTCGGTGGGTAGCTCCCTTTCGACGCTCATCAGGCACAGGCCCAGCGCGTGAGGCACATATGCTGGTTGAGCACGTTGACCCGTGTACGCAGCCTGGGCTGCAGCAAGGGCTATAGCTGGATGCGATACTTAGTCCACTACCACAAATGCCTCCATGCTTCTCCCTACCTCCTCCCCCTCCCTCTTGCGCGTGTTGACCTTTGCGCAGGTACTTCCTACGCGCGCCACAGAGAGAAAGAGAGCACTGCCATCTCTTAGTCACGACAGGACGAGCACACGCACACACGTCATGCAGACCGTTTTCCAACTCGCTGCCGTGCACGGCATGCTGTACACGGGCGGCAACGTCGTCTTCTCGCCTGATGGCACGCAGCTCTACTCACCCGTGAACAACTACTTGTCATCGATTCAGCTCCAGCAGGCGGGCCACCTCTCGCTCACGTGTAGCAACAGCTCCATCAGCTGCTTTGACCTCTCCCCTGATGGTGACCTTGTTATTGCTGTCGGGCAGCGAGGCCTCGGCTTCTTTTACTCCGTCTCCGCCCGTGTCGTGCTCGACACCCTCTCTTTCCCTCCCAACTGCACCATCTCGTGCGTCAAGTTCAGCCCGTGTGGTAAGTACGTCTCAGTGGCGCTAGAGTCCACGCTGCAGGTGTACACGGCACCGGCCAAGCGTGTTGTGAGTTTCCACGGCTGCCACCGCATCGAACAGCTTCACGCCATCCTTACACGGCCCATTACGAACCTCGACTGGACGGCGGATAGCGAGCACATTCTTGTGTGTGGCCAAGATGCACGGATGAAGATCGTGCCGCGGCAAGGCAAGCTCCATCGGAAAGGTATGGCGCTCCAGCAGAACTCGCTAATCGGCCACCGCAGCGCCGTGCTTGGAGCGTGGTTTACAAGAGAGGACAATAGCGAGGTGGTGAGTGTGGCGGCGGACAACGTGGTGGTGACGTGGCACCGCACCGCTATTACACGTAGGGAGATCCTGCAGGCGATCGCAACTGCGCAGCTGCAGGCCCGCTTGGGAGAGCAAGAAGAAAGCGACGACGCTGAGGACGGTGACGTCGAGGAGAAGGACTCCCCGTCTCCGAAGAGCTTCCTCGAGCGCAAGCGACTAGACCAGCTGCGCCTCGATGGCGTGCGTGTTTCAGCTGCCGATGACACGTTTCTGCCGCCGATTCTGCGCCATGCCTTCGAGATCAAGGACAAGTTCATGCTATCGCACAAGGGTAGCGTCAGTGTCACGGCATTCCATAAGCCGCGCGGGCTGCTTGCGATCGGGTACAGCAGCGGTATCTTCGCGATTCACACGTTGCCGGAGACGAAGGGTGGGGAATTGACCCCAGTGCATCTCCTCTCCATATCTGCGCAGTCATTGACGGCGGCGGCGTTCGCACCAAGCGGGGATTGGGTGGCATTTGGCAGTGCCCACCTCAAGCAGTTGCTGGTGTGGGATTGGAAAGCGGAGGCGTACGTGCTCAAAGAACAGGCACACTACTACGACATCGCCTGCGCCGCCATCACAGCAGATAGTACCAACATCATCTCCGGCGGTGAAGAGGGCAAGGTGAAGGTCTGGAAGGTGGCATCCGGGCAGTGCTTTGTGACCTTCACCGAGCACACAGGGCCCATCACCGGCATCAGTACAAGCGCGAGCACAAACGCTTTCTTCACCAGCAGTCTGGACGGTACGGCGCGCGGCTACGACCTCATGCGCTACCGCCAGTTTCGCGTCTTCAGCCCACCCGAGCAGACGCAACTGTCTTGCATCGCCGTCGACCCGTCTGGAGAAGTTCTGGCAGTCGGCAGCAGCCGGGCAAACAAAATTTTCCTGTTCGCAATACAGACGGGGCGCGTTATCGACGTCTTGCAGGGCCACGAGGCGCCCATCGCGTGTTTGGCGTTCCACCCCTCCGGTGTAACGCTCGCCTCTGGCAGCATGGATCACAACCTCATTCTTTGGGACCTATTCAACCAGAACGACAGCGGCGAACGACTCAAGGGCGACGGCGAGGTGCTGGACATCGGCACCGAGGTGCTGTGCGTCACCTACAGCAGCAGTGGCAGACGGATGGCGGTGCTGACGGCGAAGCAGGAAATCTCTGTGTACGAGGCGACCGTTCCCAACGACCTGCAGCTCATCAAGACGTTTCTCACGGCCTTTGACGCGGCCGGTGGCTGGCGCAAGGAGGTGGGGCCAAACAGCGCCAACTACAACACACACTTCACGCGCATCAGCTTCTCACCTGAGGGTGAGAAGCTGATTGCGGGCGGCGACTCCAAGTGGCTGGTGCTATACCATGCGACGCAGGGTACGTACTCAAGAAGTGGCCCATCACGCACAACCTCGACATGCAGGGTGCTGAGGAGCAGTATCAGTGGCGCAGCGTCAGCGAGGCGGGCTTTCTCGGCGACATTGACGTGGACGAGGACGACATGCACCTGTCGCGGCGCAAGTTGCTGGAGATGCCGGGTAGCCGTCACCGCCACTTCGCGACCGGGAAGCGCAAGACGGAGCTGACGGCACGGGCAATGGATGTAGCATTCGCGGCGACTGGCTCGGAGTTCATTGCCGCAACAACAGACGGTCTGCTGCTCTTCTCGACGCGTGTGGCGCGTCCGCGCTTTCAGCCGCTGCAACTCCAGCTGCATGTAACCACAGAGGAGGTGCGCAAACAACTCGAGAATGGTCAACCGGTGTTGGCCCTCATCGGCGCCTTGAACCTTGGAGATGTAACGCTTGGTGCAGAGTGCCTGCGCCGAATGCCGCGCGACTCGATCCCCGTGGCTGTCACAGCTGTCCCCTCGTCCCTCTTTCCACAACTCATGCAGTGGGTGAGCGAGGAGGTAGAGCACTGCCGTGGTCTCGAACACGCCCTACTATGGGCGCAGTCTCTCCTGCTCCACTCCAACGAGGCGTTTGGCGGGGTAGCGGCTCAGCAAGATGTGCGGGTGTTGCCAGCGCTCAAGACACTGCAGCGCAGTCTCTTTCAGCACCGCCTACTTATTGAGCTCTCACGCGAGAACTACTTCTCCGTCAAGTATCTCGCCGACGCGGCGCGTATGAACTCGTCCAAGCTGGAGCCAATTGCTGAGGACACAACGGAGTAGCGTGTCTGAGAGGCGGAGTACACAGCTGCGTCTACCCTACCACACAAGCGCATATAAGGACACGCACACATGCATAAACGACAGGGCAGCCATCTGCACAGCGCGTGAGAGGGAAGGGCAAACCGTATGCAGAGGTTTTCCACGCCCTTTCCCGCAGAGCCACCTGGTCCTTCTCGTCCTCGCCCTCGCTCTCCCTCCGCACGTTGTATGCTGCTGGGTGGGTGTGCTGGGCTTAACACGCTAACAAACGATCGCATAAGCTGCGGGGCTCGTGCTTCGCGAGTCTCATCTCGTAACCAAAGCAAATATGAACTCACAAACCAAAAGGGAAGAAGGAGGAAGGGAGACCTGCCAGGCCAAACAGGTGTGGAGGGGATGCACTGGCAGAGGGAGTGTGGAAAGCTGCAGCAGTCTCTGATGTGGTCAGCGGTGGGAAGGCGAGCAAAGAGGAGGGAAGATGCAGTGGAGTCGTGCAAGGCGGGGTGTTCCCGTCAGGCTCTTGTGACGGGAAAAAGGTTGTGAGAAGGCTGATGAAGTGCGTGAGGCGCCTGTGTGTGTGTGTGTGTGTGTGTGTGTAGGGTGGGGAAGGAGGTACCTCTGCAACATGCACCGCCCAACCCAGCACACACTCACGTACTGGTGTTGCGTTCTCTTCTTCCACCCTCCCCTCCCTCAGTCTCCCACCGCTGTCTCCATTCATTTCTGCCCCCCCCCTCTCTTCCCCCTCCTCTTTCTATATCACACCTCACTCTCCGCTCAGCCATCAGCTCATGTCCAGTACTACTCGTGCGCATTTGTGCTTCTCCACGGGCAGGATTTGCAAGGCTCTTTTGGCTTCAGCGCTTGTGTCTCTTGTGTGCGTGGAAGTGGGTCCATGCGCCTGTGCCACGACCGCGTCAACTCCTCTCCCGACCACTTCGCTTCTCCCCCCCCTCCCCTCCCCTCTGCGCTCTCTCTCTCTCGGTCGTTTTCCGCACCCCCCTCTTCATGATAGTCCAGCAGCAGCAGCAGCAGAGGAAAGAAGAACACGTCGCACTCGGCATGCACAGCGCCATACGCGCTCGCGCACAGTCTGTGAAGCTCTCGTTTACCTTCTTTGCTTGTATGGCATCGATACACGTGCAGCATACGTGAGCGGGTAAGAACGACTGACCTACGCATCCTGCCCCACCCCTCCACGCGCTTTTTCCTCATCCCCCTCCTCGCATATCGTGCCCAACGGGTAAAGGACGCACGCACATCTTCGAGGGGGGGGCACATACCGACTTGCGTGCCCGACGGTGGCGCCTGGGCACGGCTACTTCTTTCACAGCTTCCCACATCCTGTGCGGGGGAGGGGGGCTCATTTTTGCGCATTCTCTCTTGGCGAGGGAACACTTCTCGGTGCACACCTCCGATCACTTATTCTCATGTCGCACCTCACCTTTTCCTCTGGGCAGCTGCCGGGCGTGGCCGGCGGCACTGCCAACGCAGGAGGCACTGGCTCTGCCTTGCTTCCCAACATCACGGCTGAGCTGCGCGGCGAGTTCTACCCGCTCCTCTCGACCCTCGCCAACTGTAAGAACAACATCTCTACGACGTACGTGATGGAGCTCTTCTTCACTCTCGTCCGCTTTGACGCGGTACTAAAAGCAAAGGAGCGGCAGCTGCTCGTGAGCACCGCGCAGCAGCTCATCACGCGCCTGCTGCAACAGCTGCAGAAGGTGTGTCACATGCGGCAGCTCCTCGACGAGAACGAGCGCTTTGTCGGAGAGCTTATCGAGCGGTGTAGTGCGCTGGAGTGCCTGTGCGGGGCCCGCGACGGCGATGATGACAGTCACACGAACGACGGCGAGGGCACAGACGACATCGTCGCGAGTGGGCAAGCTTTGTCGAGAGATCAGCTAGAGGACAACGCCGTCCACAGGCACGGCGATGGCGGAGAGACGGTGCGCTTCATGGCCACGACGAGGGCGGCTGGAGCCACGGCGGCCCGTCGTCGCCCCTCGTCATCGGCTGTGTATCCAGCAACACAATCGTGAGTCAGGTACCGCGACGATTCTCGTTTGATGATGGCATCGACGACATCACGAGCAGGGCCTTGACGGTGCAGCAGTCACGGCAGCAGCAACAGCACAGAGCAGGTCTCGGCGGCAACGTGCGATCAACATCGGCAGCAACGGAGGGAGGCGGGGCAACGACACCCCTCTCTCCCCCCTCTTCGCTTTGCCCCCAGCCTTTGCGCCTTCCTCCGCCGCTGCAGCAGCAGAGCAGTAGTCTTCGCACCACCAGTCGTCGGAGTCACACTAGGCTCACCCACAGCGCTGCCGCCACACCACGTGCTCAGGGCACCGTCACCAGCCCCGAGCAGGTCTCCAGCAAAACGTCTGACGAAGATGGAAGACGGGTCGTAACAGCCTTGGAGAACGTTGCGGGTACAGCAGCAGCGACAGATATCACACCTGCAGTGTACAATGGAGTGCAGCACGCTCTCCAGGAGCACTTCCGCAACAATGTCCGGCACACTCTAACCGGCAGCACGCTCGCGGCGTCAAGCAGCCTGAGCGAGTTGGTTCAGCAACCGCATCAGCCGCTGCTGCGCAGTGTCACAACACCAAGCAGTCGCAGCAGTGAGCGACTTGAGACGGCAGACGGTGGCGTTGCGGAGGTAGACACGGACTCAGCTCAGCAGCAACCGTCGCTAGCTATGTACCCTTCCCTGGCCTCCTCCCCTGGGCTGGTGCAGCGCCCCTCCTCATCCTTGTGCATCTCAAACCTTCCAAACTCCCAGTCAAGTGCCTTCTTCGCGGCAACAGTGCCCTTGGCAACGTCCTCGAGCAATGCCCTGGGCATAGAAGCAGGCGGGGCGCTTGGCCTGAGGATGGACAACAGCCTCCCGGCATGGTGTGCCTCAATAGCGCAGGAGCCGGTCGACACAGCGAAGGTGTGGAACCGCATGTTCTGGAGGTTTCTGGATGGGTTCACTGCCACTGGCGATCTAGCAGTGCTCCTCACACTGTTGGACACAGGAAACCCCGCGCAGACCCAGGGAGCCACCACACTGACCGCTGCTACCAACGGCATTTCAACCGTGTATAAAGGCTCCTTCGGAAGTAACAGGAGTGGCCCTAACGCAAAGCGCATCACAGCAAACAACGCTGCGGCGGTGACCGATGACCCGGGGGGGTGTCGTGCCAGTCTGGCGTCCAGCTTGTGCTCAGCTAAATGTGGGGTACAGCCACTTATAGACGCGCTCAAGAGCAGCGGCAGCTACTCGCAGCTGTTGCCCGCAGCGAACGCTTCTCAGGCGCTGAAGAGCACCATCGCCGCAGTCACAGGCACTGTCGGCGTCGCTGGGGTAGCAGATGAGACACTGAGAGGCAGCATCGCTACCAAGGGTGAGCAGATGATGGACGACGGGGTCGAGCAGCAGCAACAGCAGCACGCCCGCAGAACACCGCTGAGCCCTAATGCACAGAGCCCTGTTCCCGCAGGTATTCTGCCGTCCTCTGACTCGCGTATGAACAACACCAGCTTCCCAATGCCTCTCAATTTGGACAACTTCGTGAGGGAGGAAGAGTTGCGGCTGCATCGCGACTTCTGGACGCACATAGCAGCCATCCTCGCGACGCTCACAGAAGGCGTCATGTACGGTGGCAGCCACGAATCCGCACACCCGCACAAGGGAAATGATAGCGCGCCGTATGCAGCAGGCAGCAGTGGTGAGGAGGTGACTAGCCTGCAGGAAATTCACAGCAATAGTGATTACTGGGACTCCGTCCCTCATCACGGTACCACCAATGGGAGTGGGAGGGGAGATGAGGAGCCACAGGATCTGGCATCCAGTGCTGGCGTTACGGCCGCGGCAGTTGAGGACGAAGAGAATGACAACGTACTCGCAGCGCTCCATCTACCGAGCTCGGAAGCGCTGCAGCTATTGCCCATCTTCTCCCCTTCCTGCGAAATTACACTGCTGCAGTGGGGCAGCTGATGCGCTCGGCACCGAAGTACGCACGCTCCACACAGGCCCAGCACGCTTGCGCGCTCGCTGTCGTGGCAGCCGCGGCAGCTCAACATCAGCACCAACAGGCAGTCCTCTCCCCCAATCCCAACGACGCAACCGCCTCTGTTGGGGAGTGCCCACTGGAGGGGGGCGAGGACGCTGGGCTCGCCGTCACCGTCTCTACCAGCTCAGGAAACGTGCCTCTGAGCAACGTACGTGCCGGACTAACTGGCACGGCAGCGCAGGAATCCTCTGTGACACGCATACAGGGGCTGAAGGACAGCCAAGCATCGCCCAGCGGGGGCGACCGTCGACCTGGGGGCGGTGGTGCAGCAGCAGCAGCGGCAGCGGCAGCGGCAGGATGCGGTTTGAATGTCGATAACCCGGCACCTGCAGAATCTGTAGAGCGTAGCCTTTTGGCGGCTGGGAGTTCCACAGAGGTTCGAGCGGTGGACGTCGTCGTTTACGCCCTTGTCACCGCTCTCTATGTCCAGTGTTCCATGGCGATCGCGATGCAGCAGCAAGAACGCGTCCACGCCACAGGCAGCGCGATGGCGGTGTCGGAATCCACGACCGCAGCAGCCGGGGCGACGGTCGACGGAAAGACCAGTCTCTCAGATGGTGGCCGCACGCCGGCTGGCATGCTCTCTCCGCAGGGGAACTGGCCCTTCGCGGGCACCTCATCCGGCTCCAGCTTTGCTGCTGACGTCGGCCCGGGCACGGCGAGTGGAAACAACAACACGAGTATGTTTGTTGAGGAGGACCGTGTTCCGGTTAAAAGTGTTCCCAACGTCAGCCTGAGCAGCCCTGACGTTGGCGACGCAGCTGGCGGTGGAGCGGCGGCGTCGGAAGTGTTGGTAGGGCGATGGGCTACGTAAGCAACGGCTCTTTCCATGAGCGGCAGAGTTATTACCTACCGCAGTCGCATGCGCATCTGCCGCAGCAGCGACAGTCGCCAGAGCTTCTGCGCAAGTTCTCGTTCAGCACGACGTACTCGCCAACGGATGCGGCGCTCTTGGTCTTGCGGAGAGCGCATGAACGGAAGAGCAACGGCAACGGCGGTGGGGAAGGGGAAGGACGGCCAGACAGTGTCGGTAGCGATGAGCCTGTGGTGGCCAGCGCTGGCCTCCAGCCCTCACTTAGTCCCCAAACACCGTGTATAAATTTATCCTCCATTGAGTTTACGACGCAGGATATCGTCGCCTGCGCCAACAGCTTCTCGCGTGTGTCGCTGCCGAGCATCATGAAGATGGAGCTGCAGCACCTGCAAGAGGAGCTGCGCGATACCAGCCACGCTGTGCAGCGCATGGAGGGGCAGGCGCGAGGCGAGCTAGCCCTGCTTCTCTTCCGCCTCCTGTCCATTGTCTTGAACTGGCTTATGCCTGCAGTGTACGTAGCCGACCCGCGTGTGTGGTTGTTTTACCGCAAGTGGTCCTGCGACCTATACCGGGTCTTGTGCACGGATGTCGCCCTACTGGAGGAATTCCGCAGGCTCCTGAATCAGAGCAGCGTGGCAGTGAGTAGCACGACGGCGGACGTGAGTGGTCTGCAGAAGCGACGGGGTGAGTCGACGAGGGATGCGCACAGGGCGGGTCAGCCCAGGGCATGCTCGGCGACAAGCACGCCGAACATCAGCGCTCCACGAGACCCGCTGCCGTCCTCAGGTAGCGGGGCGGCGCAATCACCGCCACAGACTTGGTCACACTCGCCCGGCATCCCAGCAGGAGTAAGCACCGTCGCTGCAGACAGCGGTGATTACCAAGACGCCAGCACGGGCTACGCAGCGCCTGAAGGGGCAGCGGGGTTCACAGGTGGTGTTGTGCGACACCCCAGCGACTCGTTTTCGTCGCCTCTGGCGGACGATGCCTTGGCGGTCACCAGTGCATCAATTGAGGACGCTTTCAGCTTCATCCTTCCAGGGTCCAGCCTCGCTGTTTCGGTCTCACATGAAACACCACCCGTGCAGCCTGGTGTGCTGAACATGCTTGCCCAAGAAGTGGTGGATCGTAGAGGAGAGGCACCAGCCGATATGGCGTCGCTGCGCGCTGCGCAGGCGCTGCTGAGTGACGAGGGAACCGTCGTGCCGTTGCCATGCCCGTTCCTGATCACGCGTCTTGTGGCGGCGACCTTGCGCGGCATCGATGCGGACATCGCCGAGTCTCTTCTTTGGGTCGTTGGGCAAGCGCCTGTTGTGACGGCGCTGCCCGTGCGAATACGAGCAGCAGCGTCAAGGACGACGCCGGTGGCGTCCCGGTGGATGCGCATCGGAGCAGCAGCAGCGGCACCAGTGGAAGCGAACTCGTCCACAATGTAGAGGTAGATGAGGGCAAGCTTGTTGTGTCTGGGCGCACCTTGGACACGCAGCTCACCGAACTACCTCCGGCCACCGACTGCACGCGCACTACCGCAGCCATTGCGTTCGCCATCACCGAAGCATCTCGCAGATGCCTGTGTGGGCGGAAGCACGGCTTCAGCGACCATGGGCCACTACATGGTCGATAGCGAGGAGGACGACGACGGTGGATACGGCGACCACTGGTACGGCGTCCTCGAACGTCGAAAGAGGGACCCGATGTCGCCTGCTCCCCTGCAGAACCACATCATTTCCAAGAACCCGAAGAGTAGAGCTGCCAGTGTCACCGCGATTGCCTCCCCGACGCTTCCACACGCCATCCCTCAAACTCCTTTCATCGAGCCCGCTACATCAGTGGCTCGCAGCCCCTGTTCCTCCCACCCCAGCCACCCGAAGGTCCCACGCTGATGCACCACCACCGTTTCCGCTATCCGTCCGTTCACGGCTACGATGACGTGGCGGGGCTGTATCTCAGCACGCTGAATGATGCAGAGCTGTTCCTCTCACCACATGATCCTGTGTACGCCTCGCTCGTACTGAGCGCCGCCGACCTGCACCTGCACGACTTGCACGACACCGCCACGGCCGCCTCGTTGGTGGACGCGTACCTGGTGGATGTTGGTGAGGAACACATTCAGGGACCAGTGTGGGAAGAGTTACCCGCCGCTGTGTCCAGAACCGAAGGCGGCGGTGGTGCGGCCTCGCCGCTCAACGCCGCTGGAGATCGCCCTGGGAGCTCTTCTTCTGCCCGTCCTGCCCCCAGTAGGGGCTTCTCTGTGACACATGCGCTCCAAGGCAAAACACACAGCCCAACCTCTCCATCCAGAGCCCCGAGGGTGGCACCGGCGGTTTCCTCTCAGTCGACGCCGGCGCCGCCACCGCAGCAGCTGCCGTACGTGCCGATGGTCATTCCGTCCTGGAACAACGAGCAAGAGAAAGAAGAGTTTCTTGCGACGCTGCGGCTGCTGCGGCAGATGCAGACCTTTCTCTCCGTCGCGGAGATGAAGACGCAAACCGACGTGTTGGAGAGCTGAGAGGGGGTTGGGTGAGTGTGCGGTGGGAAAGGCAGGGCGGCGAGAATGAGGGTGGTGAGGAAGATGAACCGGCCGCAGACGAAAGAGGATAGTGACGTCGTTCCTTCGCTCGCGGACCTGTCTCTCTTACTCGGAACGGTACACACGAAGCTGTACTTCCCCACGCAAGTCTCAGCCCGAATGCAACCCCCGTCTCTATGCGCCTCTACCACCTCGCACCTGCGGGCATAAATTGGGCCTTCACCTGCGTAGCGCTTCTGTGGAAAGACAAGAGAAAATAATCCGTTTGGGTGCTGTTCTTGGTTGCTCGTGGTGCAGTGGATGCCGTAAGGCCCGATCGCCCCACGTGGCGTTGACGCCGAAAACGAGAAGAGCCACGCACTTAAGACGTTGCCGGGTGTGGTCTCACCCCTCCCCTCCCCTCTTTCCTCCCCATCCTTCTTCCGGGAGCACCAGGGGCGGCGGTGAGGGTAGCACTCAGGGATATGAATCGAGAACTTAGAAACTGGTGTAAAACTACGTACCTGCCGTCACGCTGGTGAGAAGCCTTTTCTCTGGCGCTCGCCTGTGCTACACGGCGCTGTGTGGGTCCATGCTGGTATGTCAGCTCGACGTCTAACTCACCCTCTCTCCTGCTCTGTTAATATTAACCTCCGTGGATGGACATGTGCCATAACCACGCGTGCACACGCTCTCGCATTGTAGGCGTACCTGCATGCCGGCTCCAACCTGTCACTCCCCCTCCCCTCCCCTCCCCTCCCCTCGCCGTCCCCCGTGACTTCCTGGAAGCAGTGGTGCATCGTTCCATTCACTCTTCTCTGTTTTGTCCTCAGAACTCTACATTATCTTTCGCTTGCCCATCTTCCTCTTCTCCCTACACCCCCTTTTCTCGCCCCCACCCACTCTCCCCCCCCCCACACACACACGCACACACATACGCACACGCTGCACTTTTGGAGCCTCGGGTTTACTCCGCGAGTGCGAGTGCCTGTGCGTTTGCCCCTATGTGTGCGGAATCCCCCCTGTCATTCTTGCTGAGCTATTGACGATTGCGGCTGCTAGGGTTGCTGCTCCCATCGCTTACTTTCTCCAGTATTTCTCTCTGTTTCCCTCTCGGCCCACACAGTGGCACGTGCCACGTCTGCGTGGCATTCAAAGCGTACACACACGCACTTAAGCAGACCCCCACTCATCGTCCTCGCCCACTGCTGGAGTGGGCCACATGAGCGCAACTGCGGTGAGTGTGTTGGCGTTTCTATTGTCGCAGACAGCGGCGTCTTCCTTGTAGAACACGAATACACATTGCAGGCCGCTCCACACGTGCGTGTGCGTGTTTCTGCGAAGGACACCGCTCTCTCGCCACACCTTCAGTCCCTCAGCTCATCTCTTTTGGTTTTCTGTTTTTCATCTCTCCTTCACCTTTCCTCGCCCCACCAGCCACCGCCATCATCAGAAAAGCGCATCCCTACCGCCCCTCTCTCTCTCTCTACAACCACACACACACACACACACACACCCTCTCTGCGTGCTCTTCTGCTCACCACAACAACGCGACCATCAGCAGTTCATATGGTGTGCACTTTACTTTTTGTTGAGTTTGTTTCGCGCGTTTGCTGGCTACCGCGCTCGATCTTTCCTGGTAGTGGTGGTGGTGCGGTCGTTTCTTGTCTTGTAGGACTCGTGTGGGGAGAGGAGGAGCCGCAGGTGCGCCTTCTCTCGCGGTGTGTATGCGTACCCGTATCAGTCCGCATATTCCCATCTCGTTTTATCGTCCTTCTGCTCCTCTCTCGTCTCACACTCCCGCCATCCCTCTTTCTTTCCCACAAGTTGGAGGTTTTGTGTGTAGGCGCCGCTTTCTGAACCCGCACCCTGCAGTGCAAGCCCGGTGACGGACGCGTCATCATCAGCCTCTTCTACCTCAGTAAATTTGCATTCGGCGCGTATATATACAGAGAGAGAGAGGGGCAAACATACCGTCCCCGATGCGCTCCACCGATCTGTCGCCGGCACCCCAGAGTACGGGAAGAGGCGCGGCGGTCGTACAGAATGACGATACTGCGGCTTCTGCTTTTCCAGACGATCCCACCACAGCCCGAGCAGCAGCAGCAGAGATGCCCGTCGCATATCCCTCGTCCTCCATTCTCTATACACTCTTGCAGGACCTTGGGCTGACGGCAACAGCGCAGGCCCTCTGTGAAGAACTCCAACGACAGCAGTCACACACCGTGCGGCTATCACCACCCTCCGTCCCCTCCCTGCCGTCGCAGGTGAGCGAAGTCTTTGTCGCCTTGTCCCACGGCAACGGAGCGACATCCCCCCACTCCCTCGGGACGTTGCCGTTGACATCACCGTATACAGCAGATGTGTCATCTTCCAGACACAAGGCCCACGCCCCGACATCCTCCTCCGCGGATCCACTGCCAGCCAGCGTGGCAACTGCATTCCCGGTGACGGCTGTGCAATGTGCTACTCCCGTATCACCCAGATCGAGCCTCGCTGGTGTCACCAGCGGGGAGCTGCAGCGTAAGTTGCAGTCGCACTGTCACTCCTCCCAGTGTACAAGGTCGATCGCTAGTCTTGCTGCCTGCGCTATCGAGCCTCTTCTGGTACTGTCGGCTGCCTCCCCTGCTTCCGCCACCACAACCGCCATCACCACACCGTTGCAGCTCGTGGACACGCTGACAACCCTATGGCGCGCTGATCTGCGCACAGCCTCTGGGGTGGCCGATGCTGCTGTAGCAATCGGGGGGAACAGCCACCGAGATGATGCGTTCCAAGTTGCCGCCCTCATCGCACGGGCGGCGTGGTGTGAAGTGCGCATCACGGAGCTCGTCTTCATGCAGGAATTGCACCTCGCTTACACCTCCGCAGCGGCAACTGCTCCGTCAGCGGCTGGGCAGCCACTGCAGGAGGCCCAACGTGAGCTTGTGGAGGTTGCTGGTCAACTGGTGGCGGCGTTGCAGGAGCTACGCACAGCATGCGGAGCTGCCGTGGCGCGGGGACACGGAGCGTCTGCTCCTTCATCTGTCGCCTCAGCCGCTTCATCCACCCATGTGGGTGTCGTGATTGCCTCCTCGATAGTATCTCACCTGCACAGCAAGTCCATCGGTTGGCTGCGCAACGCGGAGTGTGTCATGGCGTGGGTGCTGCGTCGTCATGGCGCCTTTGAGCCATCGGCAGATGCCGCGCAAACGTCATCGGGTGCGCAGCAGCAGCAGAAGCAGCAGCAGCGTAAGCGAAGGTGCCTCGAGCCTTCCGCCACAGCCACATCGTCTGAGCTCTCGCCTGACCAAGTGTGTAGCAGCGTCGCTTCACCACTTCTGAAGCCTCTGCAGGATGTTATTCTGGGCTTTTCCACTGACACCTCAGCGCCTGCGCCGTCCTACCAGCAGTGCCTCGATGCCGAGATCGAGCGGTCGGCAGCGACGCAGGTAAAGAGCGGAGTGGCGCGAGAAACTGAACCAATACCGGCGGCGGCCTCCCGCGGCGCGTGTGTCTTCTCCTCCGTCCGCATCCCAGTCACTGTGCGGGTGGCGATGACGGTGCAGCGCGTGAAGCTGCTGCTCACCTTAATTAGTGCGCTTGTGTACAACGGCGAGGACTCCATCCTCTGCGTGCTGGAGGCTGCTGCGGCCGATCGGATTCGCACTTGGTGGACTCGCCAGAGTGCAATGTTGGCGCAGTTCTTGGTGCAGTGTGCGCACCAGCTGAATAGCATATTGACTCCATCCCTTGTGCATTCATCTGCTGGTGTACAGGCCGCTCCGCCGCCACGGCTCCGAGCCCTGTCTGCCGCGTCCGAGGCGGTCGTGCTTTCCTTGCAAGACCAGCTTGAGGCGCTGGCAGCGGAAGCTCTGCTATGCGCGTACCCGGCCGCGGCCATTGCATCGCCGGGGCTTCAGGGCGACCGGCTCGCTCTCTGTATGCGCTTGATGAACGCGATCCAGAAGGCACACGACACTCGCACGGCGCGTCTGGATTGGTATTCGCTGAAAAGTGCACCGCAGCAGCAGCCACCACCGCGATGTCAGCCAGGTCTCCCCTCTCTGCACTCACCGACGTCATCCTCAGCCCTCTCTCCAGCGCCAGCAGCCCGACGTACGATAGCGAAGTCTCGCCCATTACCTCCCCTGCGTGGACTCTGCGCGTGCCAAGTCCGCCCGGCTCGGATCTGCGCAGGGCAGCCGAGCCACAAATGTCATCCACGCTGGCGCACCGGAGCAGCATTGGCAGCGACATCAGCAGCATATCCGACTCGCTGGAAGCCGCCCGCACTGCGGCTCAAGTCCTCCAGTGGAAGCCCCACTTCACCCAACTCCTCGCCACCATTGCCACGGGGCGCTGGCAGGCACAGTATGATGCACCGCAGGCGCCCTACCCCGGCTCTCGCTACCACCGTTTGCGCCTCCACATGAGGGATGCCCTGCGGCACGCACAAGAGCTGCTTCGGTTGCAGCCGCGCTTTCAGGTCGGGGCGCGCGGTGTCGTCTATCCTCCCCACCCTACTCTCGGCAGCGACACGGACGCTGGTGTCCCGCTCTCAGTGGTGGAGCAGCTGCCGCGCATGCTGCAACTGGCCACGCTGCAAGACGCACGTGTGCTGCAGAGGTGCGTGGAACATCGACTGGCTCGAGAGGCGAAGTCTAGTGAACGCAATGCAGTACCCGCAGAGATCAGCATAATCGGTGATAGTAGCGGTGGTGCAGCAGTAGCGCCAGCGGCGTCGTTGACAGGTCAGCATGGCGTGTCGCCTGCGGTAGTCGCACACCCACGGACGACTGGGCTCAACATCAACACCCGCACAAGCGAGTATCGCAGCGCAACTTCCGTGTTGGCTGCAGCCACTGTGACGGCGATCAGGCGTCCCCACATTTCTACGCCGACGGAGGAGCCCGCCACGCCCGCCAGCGCGAGGCCGTCAGAAGGGCAGAGAGACGCCACTCTGCGCAGAGGGACGGGTGCAGGTGTGCGCGGCACTGACGCGTCAACGTTGTCGACCACTGAAGAGGTGGTAATGACGGAGGCGCAAGCGTCTTCACCTCCGCTGCCAGTGCCGTCAGAGGCGGAGCCCAGTAGCAGTAGGACCAGTCCCCCCGACACCGAGGCAGGCTCCTTCGCCATTGACGCGGCGGCTGCCGGCGTGACAACCTCGCCAGAGCCGCAGTGGGAGAATGGTGACGAGGAGCACGACGAGGAGGAAGGTGCAGTAGAGGACCCGCAGCATGACCGCTGGCACTTGCAAGACGAGGAGGCGCAAGAGGTGCTTGAAGAGGTCGACGAGGAAGCGGCTGCCGTGCTTGACGAGGGCGACGACATTGACTGGGCGCAGAGCGAAGCCCAAGAAGAGGAAGAGGAGGAGGAGGATGCGGAAGAGGCCGGGTCTCAGGCGTCCTCAGCCGACATGGACTACGAACGCGCTGAGGATAACATGAAAGAGGAGGTGGAGTGCATCGAGGCAACGCCGGATGGGCGGCTGCTCGCGCTGCTCACTGCGCGCGGGCGGCTCATGGTGCTTCGGCTGCAGCCTCACGACTCGATACGGCACTATGAAGAGGAAGTTCTCATCGACACCAGCCTCCCAAACATGCCGTCTCGTGAGAAGCGACTGCAGTGGTATGAGTCACTGAGCTCCTTCGTGCACTTCTCTCCCTGCCACCGCTTCGTCCTCGCTGCGGTGCAGTTCGCCGCGGTGGAGCTGAAGCCGAGCTCGGTCTGTGCGATAGCCCGTGCGCAGAGTGGAGGCGCAGGACAGCTCAATATATACTCCCTTCATCGTAACGGCGACGACAGCGAGGAAACCGGCAGCGACGGCGGTGATCTCGAGCCGGAGGACCAGAACAGTGCGTCAGCAGCAATCGTTGGCATCCGTGAGCGACTTCATAACCTAGTTGGCCCTGTCACCGACCGGCTCTACGGGACCTTCCATCCTCACTGCGGGCCCTGTCTGTCGGCGCGCTGGGTGGACCCGCGCTGGTGGGGAGGAGGTCGCCGCAGCAGGTGGGCCAACAGCGCCATTGAGCCGCTGAACAGCACAAGCGCGGCAGCAACAGTCCTGGTACACTGCATGAAGAGGGGCGAAGTAGCGGGGAAGTGTATCGGCCCCCTCCCGCCTGCTAAAGGCTTGGCGGCAGAGCACAACACAGTACCGAAGAGTTGGCGTGTTGCGGCTGGTGTGCTGCTAAGCGAGTACCAGTGCGTCTCTGTTGGCATAGACGACCTCATTCTACGCTGGCTTCCAGCCTGCGGCGTGGTGTTGCAGCGCATCTTGACGGAGCCCGTGCAAGACATTGTCGTGTCACCGCTCATGGCCGCCTTCTACGTGACGAGCGACAGCGGTGACCTCTACATGTACGACGCCTGGGATGAACGCAACGTCACGGACGGTCACCCCTGTGGCGCTGGCGGGCATGCAGACTCGTGCAACGTGTATAGCAAGAGCCCGAGCACCGCGCCGAGTCGCCGTCTTATCCTTCCCGTTACAGAGGAGGGCCACCCGATCTTTCACCGTGTTGGCCGCACGCAGCAGCAGCAGCAGCAGCAGCAAGTGTGGTCCCTGCGCCGTGACACGCTTGAGGACCCTGATGCCGCTGACCAAGTGTACTCCAACCGCTCCTCCGCGCACTACACAGGTCCTGTGACGCCGGTGTTTCAGCGAGTCGTGGACCCGTCGAGAGAGACGTCAGGATCGCAGCTGCACGGACCTTTCCACCCTCACCATTCCTACTACAGCGAAAACATCGCAGATGTGCAGGACGGCTTCTTGGGCGGCGAGGACGATGGAGGTGAAGAGGGAAGTGAGGCCACACAGTCGCGCCTTACCAGGGGGTCAGTGCAGGACAGCAGCCACTGTAGAAGTGGCGGTCAGGCGAAGACAGGCGCCCACAGCGTCGGGTGGACAAGGCTTCCTCAGCACCTGCGCTGGCTACTACCGCATCATTGGGCGGCGCACACACCGTGGGATGCGCAGCTGGGTCGCCGAATCATACGTAGCCTGCTGCGTCAGACGCACACGGCAACTCCCACTGACACCGGTGAGCTGTTCTACGAGCGCGACACAGAGACCCCAGACGTCCCGGCAACTTTGGCGGGGGCAGGTGATGAGAGCGACCAGCCCTCGCTGACAGACGAGCACCGAAGCCCTGGTGACGCGCATGGTCGCCGCCACGGGCATGCCGAAGGGAATGCAGCGTATGGCAATAGCGGCAGCCGGCAAGACGCCTCCTCCAGCGACGAGGACGGCAGTCGTGACACCGCGGAGCGGGACTACGCGTACACGAACGGCGCTGACTACGACGACGACGACGATGGCGCCCGCCGTCCGCTTCCGTCGCGCGTAATTTACGGGGGCGGCAGCAGCCACATCGCAAGCGAAGCCACCGCTGCAGCAGCGGCTGGGGCGAAAGGAATGCCAGTCTCCGTGCTCGAGTGCGCTGCGCACCCGACGCCTGCGCGCGGACCTCTTCAGCGTGCATACTACCCTAGCGGCACCTGTCTCGTCTACAAGAGCGTCGCCAAGGCTCTCTGCAACACCGGAGACCTCACGGATCGCCAGACGCAGAACGAGATGGGGCCCGGTGGGTCGACGCATCACCTGCTCAACATGGCCTTCTCTGGTGAACCCCAGTGGATGTCAGAGCAGCGGCTGTGGGACCGTGAGGCGGAGGAAGCCGGAGCACCCCAGATGTGGCAGCGCAGCTCTCATCAAAGCGGTGCCGCGGCAGACTACAACGACTGCGGCGACGCGTACGACGGCGCGACGCAGCAGCAACGCAACGGCGACACCGGCCCCAACACATTCGATAGGCCATCTGCGCCACTCACTCAGTGGTCAACAGCCGCGCTGGCTCGCCTGCTCCTGTGGAAAGACTACTTCAGCACCTCTCACCACCTCGCCGAATCAAAGGCTGAAACATGGGCACAGTGGGAGTCCGACGTCCTTGCTACCACATACCACGCGGACGTTTTGCCACTGTCGTACTCTCGCCTAGCAGAGAGCTCGAGAGAGCTGCGCTGGTCGGCGGCGGAGTTGCTCGCTGCACGTGGATACCTCGGTCCTCGTGACGCGTGGCGCCACTGTGCGCCTACATCACAGCGCGGCTTGGCCGCCACGGCCCGAAATGGCCGGTACCTTTGCATTATGGCCTCTGTCGGTCCGTACCGTAAGCTGGTGAACCCGCGCGAGCCTCTGCGCGACATGCCTGGCCTCTACGCGTGCGTTGTGTTCGACGTCTACGCGGGTGCAGTGCTGCGCGTCATCCCTGTGTGTCCGACGGAGCTCAGCGGGCTGCGCGGACGGTGCATGTGGACGTCGGAGCGGCATGAGAGCGACCCCAAGGCACCGATTTACCGCCTGCCGTGCACCGTGACGGTGGTGCCGCTGCCTGCTTCATCCGCAGCAAGGGCAACAGCAGGGAAGGGCACGAGTCAGTCCTCGCCGGCGAGAGCGTGCGGAAGCTCAAACGAGTTGCCAAGGGGGTTGCCCTCGACCAGAAACCTGCCGGCTGCCGCATCTTACAATGAGGGCGTCGTTGGAGATGAGGAGGACGGTGAGCCGGCGGAAGTGGTCGTGCTCACGGTTGGCGGCCTCGGGAATTGCGTGTATGTTTTCGACGCCCTCAGTGGCCGACGTCTCGCACTGGAGGAGGAAACGACGCGCCACTGCGGCGAATCCGCTGCGGCTGCGTACGAGGCGTCCGTACTGGCGGCCAAGGCGCGGACGAAAACCGGAGGCACGCGATCAGAGAGCGTCAGGCCAAATTGTGTCTCACCGACGCCTCACATAGCGGCGACGCCGGCGGCTGCGCCAACTGGGCCGTCGTCGTTGTCGTTGGCCTCTGTCACCACGGCTTCTCGTGCTCTCCCTGCACCGATTCGGAAGCCGGCGGACGTGCTCGCCTCCGTCGCGACGTGGGGTCGTGGCACCGGTTTCGATGGCATCACAGACAGGTCGTCCTCGACAACATCCAGCCCAGACCCGTCACCGATGCGTGGGATGGGCGTCATTGGCGAAGAAAGTTCCATCAGTGTTCAACCAAACCATTCCGCCCCCGACACAGCGACAGCAGCAGCAGCAGCAGCCTTAGCAATGCCTGAGGCGGTCGCCCAATCCGGCGCACCAGTGCCGTGGCTGCTACAGGACACCGGCCTATCGCAACTACAGGGGTGGCATTTGCGCGGCATTCTCTGGTGGGTCCACAAGCATCCTCAGCCCTCCACACTGTACGGCGGCGACAACGGCGGCGGAGCGACAGACGAGCGCGATGCGAGTTGGAGTCTGGACAGCCCCTCGTGGGGCGAAGCGGTCACGCCTGCAAATGGCGCTAGTGTGAGCGGGAACAGCAGCACCCGTGCCGCGGCCACACGCTTGCGAGGCACCGTGACGAACGGGGGCGCCTCCAACAACGCCGTTGCCCCGTCGTTGTCATCCACCTCCTCCACGTTGGCGGCCAGTTCTGCCTTGTCCTTCTTTTATCAAACGCTGCTCGGTGTGTCAGGTATGACGGGCAGCGCTGCGGTGCCCCCACCCCCTGCGTCGCCTGCCACGTCGGCTCAATCACACTTCCGACAGGCGCACGCAGTCGGGTCGTCGCCCTCAGCTCTCAGCGCAGCAGCAGCCCGCGCGGTATATCCCTCCTATGGCCCAACGTGGCGACAGCGTCGCCGTCGTCTGCTCGAGCGGCTGCTACGCCACTACGACATCGGTATGCTCTGGCAGGCGTACGTCACGCTCTTTTGTGTGTCGACAACGGCGACGAACTCACTGGCGCCACAGTCGGCGGTTTACTCACTCGTGCAGTGGGCGCTGTCGACAGACAGGGCGGCCACAACCGCAGCTGCTTTGCTTGGATCTTCTGACTGCCACACCCGATGGATCTGGTGTTTGACTCATGCCTCCCGAGCAGATAGCAAGGGTCCCTCCGCGCCATCGAAGCAGCTGCGCCTGTCCGGAAACACGGGGAGACGAGAGATGGTGCGCAGCCACGACCTCCAGCACAGTGGTGTGGGTGGCGAAGGCACCTATGGGGGTGTGAATACCCGCAGTACCATCCCATTTGCGCAGATTCTCCAGCAGCGTGAAGACTTCATGGCTGAGCTGCAGGCGCTGGATGCGCAGCAGCAGCAGGCAGCGGCTTCGCCGGCTCGGTCGTGTGTCAGTGATCAAGCAATACCGCTCCTCTCTTGCGTGCGTGCCCAAGCCATGGCGGAGGGTACGCTTCCTCTCGCCGCAAAGGCACGTGGCGCGCAGCAGCAGCGATCCGCCGCAGCGGCAGTGGTCCATGAGTCGTCCTCCTCTGCAGCGGTCAAGCTGCCGCCCTCGCACCATCAAAACCAACTCCACGTAGATGTTGTCAACTGCGTAGCCACGTGGTTCGATGCGAATGGCGGCTTCTATGCCTGTTTTGGCTCGGAAGATGGCGGGCTGTACATCATGGGCGGCAACGTAACGGATTAGCCGCTCCGGTGCGGAGGGACACGCAATGGAGGAGAAGCATCAAGAGAGCAACGAGAGAAGGAAAGGGGGAAATCGTACTCGCTTCTCTCTCTCTCCCGCTCGCAGTGCCTCCTCCGTGTTTCCGCGCGACCACATGCACGCCAATCTTCCTGCCATCACTCTCCCTGCGTGTTCGCGTTTATAGCGCCCTCACCATGCAGTAGGGCCCACGCCTCTACCTTTCTGCTGCTGTCCTGCGTGTCTTGGCAATGGTTTGACGCCTTTCCTCCTGTGCCCCTCTTGGCTTACAGTGTCCTCACTTGTGCATTATTGTTGTGGGGCCCTTCGTGCGTGTGCTGTGTTCTTCTCCACGGTGCCCCTGCGTGGGTGCGTATTTAGTGGCAGCGGGTCGTGGTAATGTTCTGCGGCTGAGCCTCTTATATACGCTCACGAGCCACATGCACCTCTCCACCACCCCCCTCCCTCCCGCTGCTTCGCCGGTCGAGTGCACGCGTTGTGTCTCAAGCGTGTTCCCGCCTTTTTTTTCTTTTTAGTGCCACTCGTGGACAAAGCCCCACCACCACCACCACCATCTCCCCCCTCCCCCCGTCTCTCTACCCCGCATTCTACAGACTGACAAACAGGCACACACTTACACACGCATGCACACTATACCCCTCACCCCAGTCTCCCCCATCTCTCTTTCTCTTATCTTTATCGCCCACTCGAGATTATAGGACGCCGTGTCACTTGCCCCTCGCCGCTCTCTCTGAATGTGCCTGTGTGCTGTGTTTCACGATCTATCTCCCACCTCCTCTCCGCGTTATCTCCGCTGGTGCCCTCTGTATTGTTGGTCTGTGTGTGTCTGTGTGTGTCTGTGTGTTCTTCTAGCTTTCACTTTCGTGTTGTCACTCTTTATATCCCTCGAGGCACTTGCTGAGAAATGGGCGCCTACACGCATTCACCGTCTGTGCGTGTACCTGCCCATCTGTGGGCACTGGGCAGTCCAGCAGCAACAGAAAAGAAGCGCCACCGAAGGCAGACGTGACTGCATCTCTCTCTCTCTCTGCGTCTGAGAAAGGGGGAGAAGCGGAAGGGAAGGAACGCGGAGCAGAACGCTGCGTTCCTCACACACACACACACACACACACACCTCTTCCCATCGTATCGACCCCATCATCACCCGCGAATAATGAGCGAGTGATGGTGGCGTGACTACTGTCCATCTTCTCCCCTCCTTTCTCCCTTCCCCTTGCCCCTGAGCAAATCAACACCTCATCGTACAGCTGCGCTTTGCCATCGAACTCATCAGCCCAGAAATGCCCAAAGCATCAGCTTCACAGATTGTGGAAAAGAAAAGGATATAGACACGCACGCACGCACCTTCGTACGCGTCTATGTGTGGGTGAGTGTGCCAGTGAAAACGGCGTTCACAAGCTTAAGTTGCTTCTTTCCTTCTCCGCTTAGACTCCTTCTCCAACCCCCTCCCACTGAGGCGTGATAAGACAGCAAGCGAGACCCTCAGTTCCGGGCATGTGCGCGCTCGTTTAGGTTTCCTCTCTGCGCTCTTCAGATCTCTTCTTCCCACTTGCACACACCCCACTACTGTATCTCTCGCTCTTGCCCACACAAAATCGCCTATGCCGCCGGTGTCGTACCCGTTTTCCATGGCGGGCGACTACCTTGCGACGACGTTCGCAGACATGATGCACGCGCCATCCTTCCGCAAGCATGTGTGGACGAAGATGCAGCTGGCGGAGCGACGTCGGCTGGACGCACTGCGGCTGCAGGCACTCTACGGCGATGCCCCAGTGGCGGTGGCTGCGTCTGGAGGAGCCGCCAATACTACCAGTGGGGCAACAGCAGTCAGCACCGTGGATGTAACGAGCGAGGTAACACCGCAGAGCTTGTCACAGCACACACACCCAGCTTCTGCTGCCTCCAGTAGCGCAGACGGCATGGTGGATCCCCGATCACACGCAGCGGCAGTGAAGGGGACCCCGTCCGCGTCCACCAGCTGGAGCTCCTTGGTGGCCTCGCGGCCACCTGCACCGCCGCGGTGGTTTGACATCGCCGGACGTGCCCGCTACTCCGCATGGGAGGCGCTGCGCGGTCGGATGTCTGCCGACGTCGCCGCCGAGTGCTTCTGTACGGAGTTTCTCAGCCTCGTAAAGAAGTATCCGCATCCAACTTTACTGCCTCTCATCGAGACTGCCCTAAGCACTGCCCATGAGCTTGCCTGTCGCAGCCGTGCCGCGCCGCCTCGCCCACTGGCGGCCCCATCGGCCTCTACTGCTGCAGCGCACAGCACTAGCGCCGCCACCGCTTTGTCGTCGCCGCCGACGGCGGTACTTCAGGTACGCGCGTTGCAAGGAGACCCGGCTGCTCTAGCTCTTCTCTGGATCTGCCGCGCCTATCGACTGCCCTGTGAATTCACTGTAGAACCCTTGTCCAAGGCTCTCGGGGTACACACGACTGGCGCTTCTACGAGAACCTCACCAGCGTATGGTGTAAAGCGTGGCGAGGCCGCCAACAGCTGCCCCACTGATCCGGCCACCATCAACCCGTACCTTTCCTACACCATGGCGGATGCGTGCTACCCATTCACTGTATCGCTGACGCAGCCTGCCGAGGCTACCGCTGGGGCATCGCCATCGACAATGGCTACGACCGTCACCACTCCAGAAGCCGCGTTTGTGTTGCTGACGGACACGTTTCTGGCCGACTACTCGCATTGGATGGGGGTGCCCTCTGGCCCGGTAAGCGCAGCGGCGCTGTCGCCCACGTCGCGCCTCGTCCAGCGAAGCGCCTGGCTGGACGAACTGCAGCACATCACGCGCCACGTGCGGACACCGATACTGGCTCTCCTGGTGCATCAGGCTACACAGTCGAAGCGGCTACGCCGCATGAGTGCTTCCGCTGCTGCAGCTGAGCGTAAGCATCTTCTCCGTGCTGTCGCGGCGCACCTGCACACCTACGAGCGATGGACGATGGATCGTGTGCTATCCCGCCGCGTCCATCAGGCGCAAAGCGTTTTTTCGCCGCTGCTGGCCTCCACCGCAGTGGTTGACTACCTCCGACACGAGTACGCGCCAGATGCAAAGGTCGTCAGTGCGACGGACGCATACGTGTCCAGTTGCGGTTACACGCTGTGCACACACCCCTTTTCTGCTGACGTGTTCCCACTCCTGCGAGCGCCGCCCGCACCTGTGGCGGTTCTGCACGATACCGTGCAAACACAGTGGCCGTCGCCAGAAGGGCCGCCGAGCGGGGCGGTGATGCAACCGCGGACGGGCAGCGTCACTGCCTCCTACGAGCCATGGGCACTGCCTCTGTATCTCTCCGGTGTTCCAGCTGAATGCAATACGGCAATCAACCGGCTTCTGCGTCGTGAAGCGGACGGTGCCATGCGGCAGGGGCGGCATCAGCAGCCGGTGCGCCTGTTCCTGTGCGGAGAAAGGAAGGTGAAGGTCGGTCACAGCAGCAGTGGTGGTGGTGGTGGTGGTGGACTCAGCGCAAAAACAGGTATGTCCACCACACAACCGCAGCAGCAGCAGCAGCAGTGCCGGGCCGGCTACTATGCCATCAGCGCGTCGAGTATCACGAAGGAGGCAGCCGAGGCAGTCGAGAAGCTTATACTTGCTCGCATGTTCTCCCTGCGTACGGATGACTTGAACTCCGACTCTGATGCTGTGGGCAGCACGAGCAGCGTGAGCGGGGTGCCGTTTCTTGTTCTTGGTCACGTGTTTGCGCTGACGTGGGCGCTCTGCCAGGAGCAGGTGCCTGGCTTCCCGTACTTCATGTTGGACGGCAACCCCCATCATTGCGGTGGCTATTCGTTCCTGTCTGAGGACGCGGAGAAGAAAACGTCATCAGCATCCCCCTCGCGAGCACGAAGGCGTTTTCAAGTCACGCTGTCCCCTGCACCCGTGACGGCGGTTATGGCCACCGCAGACCCCGGCGCCTCGATGTTGCCAACCATTGCCGTGGGTGCATCAGTGGTGTCCTCTCCCTCCAGCCAGGACGGTGGCGTGAGTCTGGAGTCTCGGCTCCGGTACGGCTGGAAGGCTTTCAAGGACACGCTCGCGATGAGAGCTGCGCGGCTATCTGGGGGGCGCCGCTCTGAAGATGAACCGACTGGCGCCGGCGGGGGCAACGAACAAAGTGCAGGCGTGAACGCGACACACGTTCTGTGCAATGAGGCGTATTTTACCGGTGCAACTTATTCGCCGACGACTGGGACAGTCAGGGCGACGTCGCGGCTCTAATGTTGGGGGTGTAGGGAGGGAGCGTGGCATCAAGAGAACATAAAGAGACCCGCCGCATGACACTGATGTTATTACGGCATCATAAACATCTTCAGGACGCAGGTCGTCGGCTACAGCAGATGAAGAAAGGAAGGGAGGGGTGCTCTGCCTCTCGCGGTCGCTCCCTTGGCCACGCCAATAGAACGAATACGTTGTACCCCGACGCGCGCGCCCCACCCCCTCCCCCTCTTTTCCCCTTCCCCTTAACATTCACGCCTCCTTCGTCCTTGGTCACTTCGTTCACCTTTCCCTTTCTCTCCACACGCTCCTCCGACCTCCGCGGTTGAGCACCAACTTGCACCGGTCGCATATAAGCTTAGCAACTCTTCGCGCATCTGCGGTGACACTGACCTACCACGACCATCTCCTCTCCCATACTCCACACGCTCCTGCGGTGCTACGCACCGTGCCACATCGCAGTACTCGTGTGCACCCATAACACCTTGCCAGCTGCAAGAGAAGAGCTCCGCAACTGGGGCGAAACCCCCCTCTCATGCTTCGCAAACACGCAACACCAGAGGCGACAGCAAATCACCGACGAAAGCTGCGGTCAGAGGTACTTTTATCAGCGGCTGCGCATTCCTCACCCCGAAGCCAATCGACTCTCTTCCCCGTACACGCAAAAACGCGGAGAGAACGCAGACACAGAAACACGTTCCCATAGATGCGCTGCTCTCTTTACTTATTGCACGCATCTCGCTCGACTTCATTCTACCCCCACCCCTCCTTCCTCCCCTTGCACCTCCATGCTGCGGCTACTGTCTCTAGCGGCCAAGGTCTCTACAGCCGTGGTTGTTAGTCTCCTCACCTATCGCGGGGTACAGCTCTACCTCAAAAATGACATTACCATCTACATCACCGAGGTGGTTCACCTGCCTACCGCGGCAGTGCAGCGCGGCCGGCAGTCGTCACCCGAGAGCGACAAAAACCTGAGCGTCATCATCGAGGGCACAGTAGAGATGGAGACGTGTGTCATGAACAGCTACCGCCTCCTCCTCAAATTGGCCGGCCACGTGCGGAGCTCCTTGTTTGACGCCACGCTCAACTCGACAAGTCTGTGCAGCTCGCGGCATCGCGTGCTCTCCGTGCACGCGAGCAACGCAACAGTGGACGACTTTTCTTTTACGCGCCTTGGCGACAACTACGGCCTGTCAGCATCCTCCAGCCACCACAGTAGCGGTGGCACTCAGCGGCACGGGCCGTCGCTCGTTATCACAGATGTGGACCCCATTGTTGATGCCTACGAGGCAGATGCCACCGGCGCGCTCGTCTTCACGCCGGCCTGCGTCGGGGACGGTGTGTTGTGCCGCTTTACGTGTGTCACCTCCATCGGCGCGACCGAGGACGCTGGCAGCGCACCAGGACGCTCCGGGAACTTCTCCTCATCCCTGACACCAGCCTCCTCGACAGTGCGCTCACCGCAGCCGTCAGGCAACATTGGCCTCGGGAACATCTTCGTGCGGAGTTGTTTTCTTGGGTCAGATAGCGAGGTGGCCTACGGGCAGCGACTGACAATCGAGTTGGAGTTCATCCGCCCCGTCTTTGGTGCTCGAGTGCTCATCCGGCTGCCGAGCCGCCACTGCCGTCTTCACCACAGCCACACCGGTGGCGTTGGCAGCGTGACTCAGCTGCTCCACCAGCCACGCAAGTGCGTGTGGGATATCGGCGCAGTGTCCGAAGAGATGTGCGCCCTGTCCTGCAATGGCACCGCAACTTTGGGGTCGGCGGAAGAAGTTATGGAAGATAACCTGGTGCGTAGCGCCGTCATCCCCGCCGCGTCCTTGTCATCCGTGGCGAAGTCGTTCGCGAGGTTAGAACTGGTCTTCGAAGAGTCCCCATCAGCATTATCTTTTGGTGAAGATGGTGAGGAGGCGGAGGCAACAGACAGCGCCGATGACAATGAGAGTCGGTTTAGCAGCACTAGCACCGCCGGCAGCGGGGTCACACACACACAGCGCCGCCAGTCGGTCAACGCCAGGTTCATCAGCACCCAGCGATGCGCGAGCAGTACGAGAAGAGCACTGACGCCGATGGGCAACACCACAAGTCGTGCTCGCAAGCGCGAGGAGCGGAGGCGCAAGGCGAACGAGAAAGCCGCACGCATCCGGGAGGGTGGGAACAGCATTAGCACGCGAGCAGCTGGTGACGAAGGCATTCCGACTGTCGAAGTTGTGTATAGCGTGAATCATTTACTCTCCGGCACATCCGTGAAGAAGCTACAGATTGTCGAGGAGCGGCCAAACTGGACTCCTCAAAGCCGACTCGATCACCTCCTCATCCGTCGTCTAGTTCCAGGGCTGGAGAAGTTAAAGCTGAAGAAGTACGCGCACTACACAACGTGGTTTGTACAACCCGTTGTGGTGTCACAGCTGTAGCCCCGTTCCACATGCTCCTCAGACCACCATCACTCACTCCCGTACTATCAATCCTTCGTGAAGAGGTCACACGAACGTGCTGGCAGAGAAGGTGCCGTTGAGTTTGGGGAAAGAGGGCGGGGGCGTGCATGGCGGTAAAGAGCGCGGGTGGGGAAAGGAAGTGAGGTGGGCGGTGTACTTGTGCTCTTTCTGTCTCTCTGGTGTAGTGGTAGTGGTGATTTGCTTCTCCGACTAAGAATGCAATAGACACCCGCGTGACTGCGTGTGTTGGGGGGTTACTTTCTCTTGCATTTCTCATTAGGTGTACCTATTAGTGCCCACCCTAAGTCGCCCCCCATCACCTCCCCCCTCCCACTTCCCCACCCTCAACCCCCTCTCTCGTCCTCTGTGTCCTACGTAAACCCTTATGTTGAATTACAACGCCGCACTTTGTGTGTGTGTGTGTGTTACTCTTCCTCCTCTCACCTAACCCTCCCACCTCAACTTGACGAGCACCTTTCTCATCTCCTCACAGTTGCATCCCTCATCCCACCCCGCCTGCCCCCGCCTGCCCCCGCCTTCTCCCTCAACCACCACTCCCGCATCCCTACTCTCTCCAGTTCAGCTGCGCCGTTGCCTGTGCATGCAGGCGAGCTGCATCGACGCAGCTGAACTGGCGGTGAATCGCCTCTTCACACTTCCTTCGCCTTGGCGGTGTGCATCGAGGCTTGCACACGCCTGCCCATACGCCACTGAAGGTGGTGGAGAGACAGCGGGACGGATGTCGGCAGAGTCGGTGGCATTGCCGGTATTCGATGGAAGGGGGGAACATCGGCATCCACGGCCCCGTGAATAAACGCGCGGGGGGCCGGTGATGCCGATGCCGCTCTCTACCTTTTGCTCTGCTGGTAGAGATAGAAGGCGAAGACTATACAGCATCTTCGACGACGGCAAGATGGGCAAGAGGCCTGCACGGTGCTCCGTGACAGCGGTGTCGATTCCCCCTTTCACCGCCCCCTCCCCTTCTCTCGCATACTTCCCTCATGTTGATAATGTCCCTCACCTCTGTTGTGTCTCTTCCACTCGATTCTGCTCATTCATCTTCTCTCTACACCTCCGCCCCTATCCCTGTGTGCCTCTTCTTCTCCCAAGGTACCCTACCAGGTAAACCACTTTGCGGGGGCACCTCCGCGCGTGCGTGTGGGATCTTTCGCTGCTATTATGGCATCGCACGTGGACAGTGACGAGGAGAAGGAAGACTTCAGCCTGGTCATCCCCTCGGCTGTCGTCGAAGCTTCTGCAGTGAGCGCTACCGCAACTGCCGCAACGTACACCTCAGCACCACTGGACACAGACGCCTCTTTGCCAGCGCTCAAGAAGGAAAGGAAAGACGAGAGCGTGGCGCCCCTCACGACAACAGCGAGCAGCGCTGCTGTACCTCTGGTCGCTTCCTTGGCTCTCTCGGCGGCAGGGCTGCTCTCTGATGCACCTCCGACTCCGTTATCATCTGCGGCTATTGAGGGCGCCGCGGAGCACGGAGAAGCGGAGACACCTGAAGTCGCGTGGGAACGCTACCGGCGTCAGCAGCTGCCAGATACGCCTCTATACGAACGCAGCTTTATGCACATTTCACTGCAGGATGCACATGACGCCTTTTCTGCAGAGACGCCAGCGTCCGCGCGCACAGCATCTCTCGTCAAGGCGCAGGCGATCCATGATGTGTGCGTCCACCTAGACTCACTCGGTGCCCTGATTGCCACCATCGATGCAGCAGGGGTGGTGCGGGTTTGGCGCAAGCTGCCGCGCGGCCTCCTCTTCATTACCGAGCTGAACAAGGTGTTTCCGCCAGCGTGCAGCGTCGGGGCTACCGCTGGACACGAGCGCCGCACGTGTCATTACTGGGCACATGCCTACACGGCGTTGCAGCTGCTAGTGTTTGTGTGCGTGGAGGAAGAAGCGGAGTTTGACCTCGACGCATCCGCGACTGTGGCCCAGACACCGCTGCAGACAGTGCGGGTGCATATGCGTCAGGTCAACTCAATCACGCTCACCGTGGAGGAACGCGATTCTTTTATCTTTCAGGTCCCAGTCCAGCGAGTCGCCTCTGCGGCCGTCAGCGCAGGGGGGACGGCGCTGCACCGCAACGACGGCGTCCAGCGACGCGCACACGACAGTCGCGGTGCCCAGGACGGTGCATGTTGGACCCCTCGCACCTCTCTCGCCTACACTCGGCGGCCAGCCTTCCTCACGCACCAGTACGCACCTCACATCGCCTTCTTCGTAACGCTGCCACCGTCGTCAGCGACGCCTGGTGTGAGGGGCGGTGGTAACGGCCTCGTCATGTGCCCCTGCTTCACTTCCACCATGTCAACAGGTGGTCGCTCTAATCATACGGCAGGTACTGTTCGCAGCTACGCACCGACCCGGCTCAGCGTAGCAAACGCTATTGTGGCTTGCGCGCAGCAGGAGGTGGGGCTCGAGCAAACGGGCACCTCCGCGTGCGTCCTGATCGATTCGAGTGGTGTTGTGGATTACTGCACCATCGAGGCAGCGACAGCGCCTAACACGCTCAGCTCCACTGCGTCGGGAGGACTAACGCTGAGCGTGATGGCAGGTCTTGCGGTGGTGCCGCCCACTTCACGCGAGGCACGTGTGTGGCGCCAGTGGATACGCTTTGACCGCCGCCAGCGCACCGGCTTCTTCAGCCTCGTACAGGATGCTCAGCAAGCTCTCAAGGTGTGCAAAGTGGACGAGAGGCAAGCAACTGCAGACAAGATTACGGACGCCATCGTTGCGGCAGATGTGCAGGTACTGCCAGCAACCGTGCAGCTCACATCCGACGGCCGACACGTGTTGATGTGGAGTTTCCGACTTCTGCGAGTCGCAGCGACGCCAGCAGCAGTGGTGTCGTCGCAGCCCGCTTCACGCATCCCTTCCACGGAGCGGCGCTATAATATGACCGTCGAGTCATGCTTGCATCTGCTAGACTTTACCACTGGCATGTGCATCGGCAGACACACGGAGCCCATCGGCGTATTCACCACCAGCGAAGACCTTGCGTTTCGGGCAACGGAGTGGGCGGACTACGTTCAGCTCCGCTCCCGCGCCCTGGCACTGCATCTGCAGACGGAGCCGTCCGCAACCGCCAAGAACCAATTCTACGTAATGGTGCCTGAGTTACCGGTAGAGCAGTTGCTTGGCGTTCGCGCTGTGTCGCACGAGGCAGCAGAGGTGGCGACAACGGAAGTTGCTGGACGCATGGTGCATGTGTATGAGGTGACCCTTGCGGCAGCCGCGTCGTCGCCGAGCGCCGCTCAGCCCTCTGCCACAGTGAGGCGGCTTTCACACGCACCGGGTGAGTGGGAAGAGATCGTCAGGCGAGGTGCAGAGCATCCGCCGCACGGATCACATCATAACCCCACTGATGTCGGGAAAGACTCGTGCTGGAGTGGTCTAGTGGCCTCGCCGACTGCATGGAAAGTACTGCACCTTCTGTCCCCCAATGAGTACGCCCTGACTGTCAAGGAAGGCAGCCACACTCGCAACGAGGCCTGTGGTCGCGCGAAGGCGACGGCTAGGGTGCACTCAGATCTGTCGATCTGTCGCGCTCCACTGGTGCTTCTTCGCCGTGCCGTGACCACGTCACAGGACTTAAAGAACTTAATTGCCGCCTCCCCTATCGGGGCTGCGTTAGGGGCAGACGCGCGCAAGGACCTCTTTGTAGCCCCCAGGGCTCCCGATACCACCGGCGGGGCAGCACCAGGGGAAGTGTTGCTGCTCGCTTCTAGCGTGAACATGTCCTCAGCGGCTCTGCTGGTGTACTCCAGAGAGCGGCCCTGGGGCAGTGCCGCCGTGGGGCGAATACTGTCCGAAGCCGCACCGTTGCAGACCGAGGAGCAACTGAGTGACGGGGGTAGACGTCTTCAGGAGCAGCGGTGCCATGAAACATGGGCCCATGCGCTGTTGGAGCTGCACCGTGGACGCGACGACGTGTGTGGAACACTCTTGCTGGCCGCTGTGGCCCCGCAGGCCTTCAGCACCGCAGCGGCGCCTGAGGCTGCAGGTGAAGCAACCACCACAAGCCCGAGCCTTATTGCAGATGTGGCTGGCAGCAGCAGCAGCAATGGTGAGGCGCAACAGGAGAAGACTACCGAAGCAGCTGCAATTACTTCGGCGCGGATCGCTACCACGAGAAGGGCCACACCCGCAACGGAGGAAGAAGCTGAGGTGCGCAAGCTTCTAAAGGACCTAATCCCGCCACTCGGTACATTTTCACCGCCCGTGGCGCTCGTGCACGTACGTGGCTACGGCTCTATCCGAGTGCACCTACTCCCCAGCATTGCGCCTCTGGCGACGGACAACTTTGTGCGCCTTGCACGGCGCCACTACTACGACCGGCTCACCTTCCACCGGGTCATCCCAGCCGCGATTGTGCAAGGCGGATGCCCGCGTGGCGACGGGACGGGTGGCGAAAGCGCCTTCGCTGACGGAGCCCCGTTCAGCGACGAAGGGCTGGCGCTTTTTCCGTTCTTCTCACACACGGCAAACCCGCTATGTTGCTGGTTGTGCATGGCAAACGCGGGACCTCACACGAACGGGTCGCAGTTCTTCTTTACCGTGCCCGGCGGTGAGGCGATGCCGTGGCTGAACGGGCACCACACCGTCTTCGGGTACGCCATCGAAGGACTTGACGTGGTGCGCGCCATAAGCGTGGCCGCGCGCGACAATGAGGACAAGCCACTCTCTCCCATCATGATGGAGCGGGTGGATGTGCTGTCTACCTAGACGCCGTTGACGCCGACGCCGCTGCCGCACGAAGAGAAAAAGAGGCGCCCAGGCCAAAAATGCTCGCTGCGCACATGTGCGTCTCTGCGGGTGTGTCGTGTCGATCACATCAGTATTTGAATGAGCAAAAGAGAGCGAGAGAAAGGCATGCCGTTGTGCATACATGCCGTCCGTCGGCACCGCCTCGAGAGCGCCTCGACTGTCGACACATAGGCAGAGGATAGCAACCAAGGTATGAGAAGGACACCACCGGCAGAGAAGAGGGGTAAACGGAGAGAGCAGCGGTCACCTACACCCACAATGTTGCATTGCCGTCATCCCGCAGTCTCCATCAAGGCACAAGAGCGGTGTTGCTCATTTTGCCTTTTTCTCTCTTCCCGCGTCGTGTCATGTCTTCCGCTTTCTCCTTCTCTTCACTCCTCCGTATACTGGTGGTGTTGGTTTTGGGTGATGGTGCACCACGAGTGGGATGACACCACCACCACCACCACCCCCTCCCTCTCTTCCCTGCTGCCTACCCCCAACCTGCGCTGTAAGAAATCCCTACACTAGCACGCACGCACACACGTCTCTCCTTCGCTATTTCGCGCTTTTGCTCTCCCTGGAGGCCTCACCTGAGCCTCAGTTCAACAGCCCTCAATCGAAAAAGCAACCACATACACCCATCACACGCACAGAGAGAAAACACCACCATGCCGATGAAGCGACAGCTGCTGAAGATCATCATCTTGGGCGACAGCGGTGTCGGCAAGACGTCGCTCATGCATCAATACGTGAGCCACACGTTTGACAGCCGCTACAAGGCGACCATCGGCGCTGACTTCCTTTCGAAGGACGTGGAGGTGAACGGACGTGTGGTGACACTGCAAATCTGGGACACAGCCGGCCAAGAGCGTTTCCAGTCACTCGGCTCCGCCTTCTACCGCGGTGCAGACGCGTGCATCCTTGTCTTTGACGTGACGCAGCAGGAGTCATTCGCGCACATTGGCTCATGGATGGAGGAGTTCAGCATCCAGGCGGGCCGCCGCGACAGCGTGTTGGTGGGCAACAAGACAGACCTGGGGGATCGGCGCCAGGTGGCCAGCAAGACAGTGCAGGCGTGGTGCGCGAAGCAGAACGCGGTGACTGCCAATGCGAACAACGGCGCCGGTGCCGGCGCGGATGATAGTGCGACGCCAGAAATGAAGTACTTCGAGACGTCCGCGAAAGAGAACGCCGGTGTCGAGGACGCCTTTATCGCTGTGGCACAGCTGGCTCTGGCCAAGAAGGCAACGGTCGAGGAGACGACCCCGATGCCGCAGACGGTGAACCTGAGCCAAGCCCAGACCCCGCAGACCACCAGCTCCTCTGTCTGTAGCTGCTAAGACACGTGAGCATACGAAGGGGAAGGGGGGAATGGCGTGAGTCGAGCTACTGTGCCGGTGGTAGTGAGGCGTGCCCATGCACCTGCTGCATTCGCGGGGGACTGCGCGTGTGTGAGAAATCCTCCCCCTCCCCCTCCGTCCCTCCTCCGTCTGCCGGAGAGGCAACTTTGTTAGTGGCCGAGCGTAGGCGTTTCTGCCGGACGTACTTTGTCTGGACCCGTGGGACTGTTGACGGCGAGTGCTGCGACCGCGCGACTTTCTCCCTTTGATTGTCGATTTGGGTCTCTCTTGGGGAGGGGCAGGGGCGTCTGTTGCCCTCTTTTCTGGTTCTTTCTTGTCTTCATGTGCTTCTTTCTCTTTGCTTGTCTCTCTCCGCCCACCCGTCATCCTGTGACAGCGACTCTCTTCTTCCCTCCCTCTCTCCCCTCTCTAGTTCTTTCCTCCCTGAAGTGTTCTTGGACTGGCCATTGCCACCAGAGCTTAAACTCTGCAGCTCCAGTGCTATATGAGATGTGGGTAACACCATACTGGCCAAGCGTCAGGATACGAGGCGAAGACAATACACAACAGAGAGAATACTTAAGGAATGCGCGGGCGACTGGTGTGAGGGTAGTTCTGCTCCTCTCGCGGCCGCTCTCTAGGGGAGGGGCCACTGTTGCTGCTACTGCGCTTTCGGCGTTGTTGTCGAAAGTTTGGCTGGGTCTAGCTTGGGGAGGCGAAGTACCTCTGCGCCTCGGTGCCTGTTACGCGTTTGTCCGTATGGATGGAGTGGGAGCTGGCAGTGGTTGCCGTGGTTGTGGCTGCGGCAGTGGCAGTGCCGAATTTCCGAGTACGCGCCACCGGTGATGGTGGAAGATCGATACATGAAGGAAGCGGTGAGGGGTAGGACACTAAGACAGCTGAGTCATCGCAATGTGCGTGTGTGTGTGTGTGTGTGTGTGTGTGTATGTACGGCAGTGACGACTGCCTTGGTGCATGTCCTTCTTTCCCCTCTCGGACCCCACTGTGACCTCCTCCACTTCCATGCCACCCCACCATACTGAGACATGCGACAGACTCACCGCGCCCGTGTGCATTCTCTCTCGTCAACCCCCCCCTCCCGCTTGCTTTGACGTTTTCTAGTTTTGGCTCGCTGGCATTTACGCGTTCCTTTTTGGGGGGTTTGTTTGGCTGAATTTTTGCCCCCGCCACATCTCTTCGTGTTTTTTTTTCCAGCCGCGCTGCATTAGTGCGGCTGAGGTGACTCCGTTCACCTTCTCACCGTATTTCCCTCACCTTTGCCGTCGCTATTGTCTGTTCTTGAGGTCCCTTGTCTCTCGTTCTCGCTGATCCCCGCCCTCCCCTCCCCTCCCCTCCCCCTGCGTGCATACGCACAGAAAGGCTCACCGCACCACAACCACCCCCCTTCTCCTTTCCTTGTCCGCACGGGCGGTGCGCACTCATCATCGCGCCCTTAACCCTCCCTCCTCTCCGCCTCACTTTACCCGCACCCCTCACACCTCTCTGAGAACAAATGTTCCTACCCTCGTGTGAATTTGTGGGTGGATGGGTGAGTGTGCGTCACGTGGGAGCTGGGCGGTGGATATTATACCTGTATCGCCCCCTCGCGTACGCGCGACCCCTTATAACCTCCCTCACTTTCCCGCCCCCGCCCCCCTCTCTCTCTCTCTCTCTCTCTCGTTCTCTGCCTCTCCTCTCTTTCACGAACGCGCGCGTCTTACGCTTTGAGGAAGCGCAAAGGACAGGGCGCTGACTTTCAAGTCGCGGTGGGAAATCAAAGGCGGAGCGGACAAGGCCCCCTGACAGCGGCCCCCTCAGTTTGTATTTGTGTCTGTTTGGGGGGCGTGAGGGGAGAAGCTCAGCACACACACACACACACACACACACACAGGCCTCCCCCTCCCCCTCTGTCAGTGCATTTTGCTTTGGTTGCCTTCTGATGGGTGGGGAACGTGCGAAGGGAGCATGAATTACTGAGGTTCTGGTTCCCCACCACTGGTTCTCATGTCTGCACGCACAGGCAAAGCTTCACTCGACCACGCACAACCCCTGCTTCCCTATCATCTCACCTGACGCGCACTTTCACAGAGAAAGAGATCGAAGCAGCCCCATTACGTGGATTTCTTCTCTCTTTTCCTTCCTTAGGTTTCTCACGCCACCACTGTACACACGCACGCGTACATTCGTGTAGGGGTGGAGCACATAGATACACGGAGTTTCTTTCCTCGTTTGGCAGCACCTCTCGCCCTCCTCCACATCGCTCGTGGGTGTGAGTGTGTGTATGTCGTTGTCCAGACTCCTCGGTGTATCTTCCAGCTCCTTCTCTTCCCCCCTTTCCCCTTTACCAGCACCCCCACGTCATTTCACTCCTCCTGTTTACATAATGTTCCAGTATGAGGACCTCATGTGGCTCATCAGCTTCCCGCTGGTGTGCGCCATCATACTGTGGTTTTCGCTCGACCTTGCCGTGCTGGTGCGAGTCGGCGGTGGCCGGCGAAGACGTGCCAACGCGCGTCGCGCAATCGAGCGGCTTATCATGAGCAGTCCGGTGTTGAGGGCTTCGTCAGTGGCACAGCCAACGTCGCGCGACTCCACCCCCAACATTGACTGTCCCTCTCAACGACTTAGCGGTAGCGCCTTGCCAGAGCACGTAAGCATGAGCGGAAACGGTAGCAGCAGCGACAACGAGGAAGGACATGGGGAACAGCACCGCGCGTCACCATCAGGAATTGCCAACCCCGTAACAGCAAGAACAACACCGCGCCATCAACAGCGCGTGCGGCAGGTGGTTGTCCCCGCAGCGCTCCGAATTGCTACACGGGCTGTGGTGCGCCGTGCTATTGTTCTCGTCGGCGGCGACTTTGCGCGGTCACCACGGATGCAATACCACGCGGCGAGTCTGGCGCGTAGCGGTCTCTTCGACGAGATACTGCTGGTCGGGCTCGATCACGGAAATCGACTTAGCGAGGACCTTCTCATGAGCGGGGAACCGCAGCCGGAACGCTTCGTCACCTGGGATGACTCAGCAGCAGCGAAGGAGATGGAGCACGCGGTCTACGACGTGCAAGCTCGACTTGAGTCGCCAGAGCTTCGACCAGGGTGTGGCTGTATTGTGTCGACGCGCTACCTAATAGCCCCTCCGTCGCCGCCTGAGTGGTTGCAGATGGTGTTTCCCTTGATCTCCTTGCACTGGGTTGTCTGCACACTCTACCGCCTTGTGACACTCACCTGTATCTTCATCTTCCAAACCATGTGCGCCACTGCCACCCGCATCAACGAGCATGGGCAACTACTAGTCACGGACCTCATCTTCATCCAGACACCACCGGCAATCCCCTTTGTCCTTCTTGTCAAGTACTTCGTGTGCCCCTTGGCGTTTGTGTACAACACGCTGCTCTACTACGGTGTGGTGGTGCCAGCCGCCTGGATGAACCCTGGTGCGATGCGGGACGTACGACAGCAATGCCGGTTGCAGTCATTACGCTTTACCAGCGCGGCGGGCCGCTCAGCTGACAGTCGATGTCGCTCCTTAGCAATCTTGCGCAGATTTTCGATTCCGTCTCTCTTAGGGACACGCAGCTGGGTTTTCTACCCCGCCATCGTGGTGGACTGGCACAACTTCGGCCACACCATCTTGGAGCAGAACCACCGGCCCACCGCGGCGGTGCAGCTGTACAAACTGCTTGAGATGCACATGTGCGCCGGCCACGTCAATGTGACTGTAAGTCAGGCGATGCGCCGCGCTCTGGAGTGTGCGTACCCATGGCTGAGGCGCCAGTCCGCCATCGCAGCGGATGCACCGCTGCAGCACCACGGTAGCACTTCGGTAGCTGCCTCTTCGAGCTCGCAGGCTGAGGGAGCGCTGTCAACGGCAGTGGTGTCTCCCACTGCAGTGATAGTGCTGTACGATGTGGCACCGTCCTTTTTCCGACCTGTGCAGCACAGCCGGTGTGTGCGGGATGTGTTGGCGCGCCTGCTGCGGCGGCACCGTGCCGCCGACCCGTTACCCTCTCACTCCTCCGCTTCCACTCCCGCGAAAGGCTCTGGCAACAGCGGCGCGTACACTCTCGTGAGCAAGGCGGATCTAGAAACAATGGGGTGGGGCATCTCGGGGCCACCAGCGTGGGTGTTCGCAGACGCTGCGGCAGAGTCGGTAGCCGCCTCCGCCCTCAGCACCCTGGCAGCTGCACCTGCAACGATGGCGACGCCGTCGCGGCGAGGTATCATGGTTGTCGGGTCGACCAGCTGGACAGAGGATGACAATTACTCGGTGCTCATCCAAGCCCTCCAGCGGCTGGACCACCGCCTTCGGCACGATGTCAGCTATGGAAGTGGCAACGGCAGCAACAGCCTTAGCGCCAGCAGCGGACCTGTTGATCTCTGGGTGCTGATTACCGGGAAAGGAACTTCCCGCCAGCGCTTCGAGGATGCCGTGCGCGCTGCCAAGCTGTCGTCGCACGTGGTGGTGAGCACGTACTACGCACAGTCGTACCAGGAGTACAGCCTCCTGCTCGGTGCCGCCGACGTCGGCCTCTGCCTGCACTTTTCCTCCAGTGGGCTGGATCTGCCTATGAAGGGCGCGGACATGATAGGGGTAGGGCTTCCAGTCATTGCCATGCAGTACCCCGCCATTGGCGAACTCATCGGTGCTGTGACGCGGGTGCTGACGACTCAGGTGGTGTCCCTGCGCAACGGTGCGGTGAATCCTCAGGAGGCCTCACAGGTCAGCAGTGGCTACGCGAAGGCCGTCCAGCCATCTCTGCAAGAGTGTGAGCGAGGCTGGTCGTTCCGCAACGCCACCGATCTTGCGTTCTTGCTCTCCAGCTTTGTAGGCCTGCCATCCACCAGCGAGAGCGTCTGCGATGGCGTCAGTAGTCAGTCATGTTTGTCACCGACGCCGCTGTCCGTGATGAAGCAGCGAGCCTACCAAGCACGACTGCATGCACACACTTGGGAGGAGAACTGGAGGCAAGTTCTTTTGCCAGTGCTTAAGCAAGTGGTATAGCGGTGTCTCGACGCGCATGTATACGTGGGAGGTGGGGATCGTGTGAGTGAGTGAGGTATGGTGTGAAGAGCAGGACGGGAAAAGGGGGGAAATAGATGGGCTACAGTGATGGTGCGCCTGATGGGCACAGACATACGGTACTACAACACACACACACACACACCATCATTCCCTCGATTGTAGGCACCTGTCTGGCTTCTCTCGTCTACTCACATCGATCCGAATCGGTCGGTTGCGTGACACCCGCTCAAGTTGATGCACTTGGTCTTGTTGTCACCTTCTTCTGCCAAGTGTAGTGTACACGTGTGTGATGTGGTGTAGATAGAGTGGGAGGGATGACGCTTTGCTTTCCTTTGTCTCCTTGCTTTGCCTTGCCTTGCCTTGCTCTCTCTCTCTATAATCCTTCGTTCCCCACTCATCCCCGGCGTTGCCGTGCGCGGCTTCCCCACCACCATTACCAAACTTTCGGCATTACCCCTGCAGAACGAAGAAACTGCTCTTTGCTTGGCCTCCTTTGCGCTGTCTCGGTGGATCTACCATGCGTGTGTGTGTGTGTGTGTGTGTGTGTGGCAGCATGCAGCTTCCTTGCCACGGACGCAGAGCACGGGACTGTATGTACGCAAGCACGCCAATACCTACAGAAAGACACACGTGTGTCGCATGTCCACCGATGCGCCCCTCTCTCCATCGTCAGAGGAAGCGAGGGAAGTCCATGTGTGAGATAGCTGCCGCCTTCGTTCTCCAGAGCCTATGGATGGAAAGTTGCATGCGCTTCTGCTTGCGCTCTACCACCTTGTGCTGAGGTAGCATCCTTGATCACCACCACCTCCCTCTCCCCCTCCTCCATCACCGCTCGTTTGCACTTCTCCCTCTCCCTCTCTCGCCGCTTCAACAAACAAACAAACATGCGGTGGATGAAAAGGCCTCCACAGCAAGAGAAGGAGTCGCAATTCACATGCTCGCAGGCACGCCATGGGTCGCCGCTGCGGCAGCTCTGCGAGGCCAGTCTTGCAGCCGGCATTGTGCTCTTCTCCATCAACGGTGTCCCCTCTCCTCCAAGGCGTCAGTAATGCCACGGAGTTTTACATCAACACACACACAGCGAGGCTGGAATCCCACAGTGCGCGAATCAGGCACCGCTGAGGTATCCGCTGCCTCCACGAGAGCAACGCCGGCCAGTGCGAAGACGACCCACCACAATGAGGACAATAGCCAAGACACAGCAACAAGGATGAACACTGCTGCACCGCCGCCGTCATCGTCGCCTGAAGCAGCCCATCCCTACTCCGTGCGTGCCTACCGTGCACAGCTCATGCACGGCACATACTCTTCCCTGCGCGAGTTGACGCGGGCCGCCTATGCACCAGCTCCGCTGAAGGTGCTGACGGACCTACTGCAGCTCTCTGTGAACCTGAGCTGTCACGACACCGAACTCTCGCTCAGGTCCTCCTTTTCAGCCTCATCGCCAGCCACCCCCACACCTCTCGCTCAGTCCGGGGCACGAAATGCGCTTAGCAGAGCACGCGACGTTCAGCACGTGCTTCAGCTAGCACTGGCGGAGGCACACGACATCGTGCTCGCCGCCCAGACGCTAGGCGACATTGCAAGCCACGCCGCCTTGGAGCACCTCCTTGCCCAGCTGGAAACGCTTGTCAACGCGACAGACGCCTGTATGCATGCGCCTGCGCCCGCGACACCGGGCCGGTCCTCTGTCACCGTCCCAGCCCCACTGCTGTCAGCACCACCCGCGTGGATTATGCCGGTCGCCACTCATGCTGCATTGCTGCACGGACTTCTTCGACTCGCCACCGCTACTGGGTCTCGTCTACAAGCCCTGACCACCTTAGACGACCTCCTCTCATTGCAGGAGCGGCAGCTACACTCTGTCTCTGCTCGGCACGGAAGCGATCAGCGCCACCGTGGCGATGGAGACGAGGATGACGACAGCTTCAGCATGGATGACGCCGTTGCACTTGTCGACGCCGCAGCGCAGCAGTATGTTGAGCCTGTTACGGCGCAGGATCACCTGTGCGCTATGCAGGCGTGTGCCAAGGATCATAATCGAGACTTTGCCACGACTCTCAGTCTCTACCACCGCTTCGTACAGCACGCTGAAGTTGGTCGCTTCGCTGTCACACCAAACGACTTTACTCATGCACTGATCGCTCTCGCACACAGCAGCCGTACGACTACCGATTTCACTGAACTGCGAGCGTTGCTGAGGGAGAGCGAAGCAGCAGCGGTCGTGCCTGTGAGCGTGTCCCTGTACACAGCCATCATCGATGCAGCGAGCCGCGCCGTTGAGGAGCCACAGCGCATGACTATTGCCCTGTCCTTGTATCGACGTCTCCGCGACGTGGGTCTGACACCAACTCCAGATACGTACGCAGCGCTGATCGCTTGCTGCGCCTCGACCCGCGAGCCGACGCACGCGTTCGCCTTCTACCACGAGGCACGGCAGGTCTGCGGCGTAGAGCGCTTTACTCCCCAGGTGTATACAAGCTTGCTGCTGTCCTACACAGCTGCCGGCTACGGCGCCGATGCCCGCAAGACGCTCGACGTACTGGTGGAGGCCGGTGCCCCGCTCTCCCGTGCCAGCTTCCACGCCGTCCTTGCCGGTGCCGTGACGGTACGGGAGGCGCAAGAAGTTATCGAGCTCATGACAGAGCGCTACCACATCGCCCCAACGCCGCACACCTACGCCTACGTAGCACAAGCCGTGGCGAGATCACCGAAGGGGGCATCCACAGCACTGCAGCTCACTGACCTTCACGAGGATGCAATGCGGTCACTCGCACAGATGACAGACACAACAGTGCGCTCGTCTGGTGGGGATGATGGCGATGAGGCACAGATCGTCGGCGGGAAGGCGATGAGCACGTCTGCGGATGGAGTGGCACTGGAGCCGATACTGCTGGAGCGCTACCCGCTGTATGTGCGGGCGATGGAGCAGGCCCTCATGCGATTGCGCGTCGACCTCAGCATGGACAGTCGCCTGAGGCCGTATCTGATGCCGCTCATCCGCATAGCCCAACAGCGCATGAACGCCTTTACTGGAATGCCGCCGCAGTCGCCGACGCACGTCCCTGAAAAGGAGCGTCTCTGCATTGCCGTTCTGGCAGCCGACGTGCTCGCTAACGTGGATGAGTGGGTGGTGCCATTCATCTCACATTACTCCGTTCTGGTGATTCCGTACTCAGCTCTTGTGTCTCTGCAGCGTGGTGGTGGGCGGCGCATCGACGGCGCTATGCCCAAAGGCTCACAGGCGGGTCGGCACGATGTCGTCTGGCAAGAGACAACAGGGGGAAAAGAGTCTGACGCGGTGGTGGAACACCGTCGGCGTCGCCTTGCATGCTTTCTGGAGCAATACAAGGACGTGATTCACCTTGTGTCGCTGGAAGAGGAGCTGCGCTGGAGCCGCGAGACACGCCGATACGGGGTCGGTGTAACGGACCTGTTTGCGCGTGCAGCTGTCACGGCGCTGCATCTCGCGCGGCACGACAGTCCCAGTAGCAGCGGCAGCGTGTACGCGCAGCACCCCAACGTCTCCGTTGTGCTGGTGTCTGCCACCTACAATGGGTGTGGCAAGTACGTGGTAGCACTGAAGCAAGCGTATGCCGACCGAACGAAACGCAGCGCCACGGCAGGTAGGACAGCGGAGAGCGCCCCTGGGCTGAGGGCAGCACTGAGTCGAGTGTCGTACCATAACCCACGAACTAACCCGAGCTGGGTTCCACCCACCCTAGCCATTGCGTCGCCAGTAAAGGATGCGAAGCACGAGGGGGACGACAAGAGGCATGCGCCGGTCACGTTCACAGGTCCGGCGAGCGAGACACGCGTCAGGGGAGGGGCAAGAACTACGGAAGACAACACCGCGAGTGATGCAACCGCCTCGGTGGACAGAGCTCTTGACGTCGATGGCAAGGGTCTTGGGTCAGCATGGCATGCCTCTGCGCTCGACGCTGATGCTGCCTGGCAACTCTACTGGAAGTCCCTGCAGCAGGCATCTACTCCAGAACACAGGGGTGCGCTAAACGACGGCAGAGTGAGGAATCTGAGTAGCAGTGACGGGAGCAAGTCGAGTATTGCGATGGAAGAAAGAAAAGTGACGCTGCAGCTGCCACCGAGCCAGCACTCGCCCACAGCGTCGACGTCGCCTACACTTCCTCCTCTGCCTCCGCCAACCTCATCCACCAGTGCAAACACCGACGACAACCTCGACGCGCTTCTCCTCATGTCTCTCTTTAACGACTGATGTTGGCACTCAGCCACTCGCTTGAACTGACTCGAGAGATATGGAGCAGGGGCTTTTTTGTGTGACTGTCGCTGACATGCGCATCACAGCAGTCTATTCAGTGTGCGCGGCGAGCTGGCTGGCCTGCACTGCAAACCCCTCTCTCTCTCTCCACTTCCCTACCTCTTCCCCCAATCACCGTCGGTGGCTCTGCGTATCCCTGCGCAGATGCCTGCGCGTGTAAGGCATCAGCGCTAAAATGGGGGGAAACACACCAAAAACTCGAAGAAAAATGACGGGGCAGTCGCACACAATAGGGGGGGGCGCGGAGGAGGGAGGGGTGGCCGATGATGGCCTCTCCTCACGCTGTGCCACACTGTCTGCGCTTTGCAGTCAGACCCTGTCGCCGGGGCATCCTCATCTCTGTTGTATGTACATGTGGGTGTGTCTTTCGCATGCCCACACGGGTCGTTGAGGTGTGGCATACATTCACAGCACTACGGAGTCGCTTGTGGATAGACCAGCGCACTTGATTCTCTTCGCGTTCCTCCTACTCATCGGGCTGCTCTCCTCCATCTCTCAGCCTTCCTCTAGGCTACCGTTGTACTCGCTTGGCGGTGTGGCACACACACACACGCACGCATGGATATAGGAAGAGGGTCTGACACTCTTGCTTATTTTCCTCCTAGAACCGTCTCTGTCTCTATCTCACACTCCCCGCGATGGTATCGGTGAGCTGTGTGACGTGCACCGCTTTGGGGAGTGACAACGAGTCCACGGGGCCTCGACTGGCGTCGGCATCACCACCGCTTGCCGCACTTGCCTTTAGCCATGATGGCACGCTGGCGGCCTATGCGGTGCGCCGTGGGAAGGCGCTCCCACGCGATGGCAAATGCGAGGACGCGTGCTGCATCGTGATCGCCAACACAAACGCCCCTGCGCATTGTGCGTGTAGCACTTGGAGCGTACCCGGCGCCGCTGTCGCACCCTTTTCGCAGTGGGCAGTGCTGCAGATTCTCACCGGCGGCCACGACGCGCCCATCACCGCGTTAGCGTGGTGCCAGCGCACAGGCGCCCTCCTCTCTACGAGTGCGGACCGCGGTGCGTGTGTCTGGGTGCCGCGTGCGGATGCGGATGCTGCAAAGCATCCTTTGCGAGAGTCGAAGGGGGGAACGCACGGTGTCACTCATATCGAGGGAGAAAACGTGCGCTCGCCTTCGGTTGTCTCAGCGGATGCCCCATTTTCTGCGGTGCCGCAGCTCGCCGTGCTGAGCACCGAGGTGCGGCTGTGCCCGACCTGTGTGGCGTGGAGCGCGAAAGGGACGAAGCTGTACATCGGCACCTCCGGCGGCACCGTCGCCGTTGGCCGCTACGACACGCGGCATAAGTGGTGGATCTGCCGACTCCTCGACGACCACCGCCCCACTCTGCAAGCTGACCTGTCAGCTGAGGCGGTGGCACCATCGCCTACACGCGCGTGCTCGGTCACGGCACTGGCAGCGCATCCCGTCGAGAACGCGAGACTTGCCGTTGCGCGCCTTGATGGAACGGTGCAAGTCCTCTCTACACACATCAAGAGCGTAGACAGCGCGCTGGGAGACGCCGGACGAGGTGCACATGGCGACAGCGCAGGTGCAGCTGCAAAGCCTTTTAGTTACGTGTACCTCTCACACCTCCTTCCCTGCTGGGTGTATGGTATGGCCTGGAGCCCCTCTGGGCAGCAGCTGGCAGTGGTGGGTCATGACAGTGGCCTTCACGTGTGGGACTGGGGCGCTGCGCCATCCTCGCCTCTAGGAGGGGGCCCCAGCAGCAAGGGCGACTGCTCCGGCGATGGCTCTGGCAAATGTGCAGCAGTGCACACAGCGATGTGGCTTTGCCAGCTTCCTCTGCTAAGGTGCGAGTTCGTCTCGGAAGACATACTTGTGGCCATCGGATTCGAAGGACGGCTTTGCGCCTTCAAGTCGGAAGCAGCGTCAACGCAGCTGGGTGTCCGGACTCAGCGAACGTGGAAGATGGTGTCGGAACACGCGGTGACGCAACGGGTGGATGGCGCGCAGAATGCTGCGGATGCGTCGGCGCATCCGCCGTCTAGTGAAACAGCGCACCTAGCTGCCACGGGCAGAGGGGATGAGACAACCGCCCGCGGGCAATCATCGGCGCCAGGTTCATCCAGCTCCACAAACAATAAGGCAGAGGGCTGCGCTCCTGCTTCATCTGCTCAGCAGCACGTCCCCGAGCGCTCTCCACACACGTCGCCTGTTGACCTGCTGGTACGCATTCCCTCGAGCGAGAAGGCCTCCGCCGCTGATTCGATGGACGCAACATTTGTGTCAGCCGGACCCGACGGCCTCGTGCACCTCTGGCGAGTATGCCACAGGACCATTACCGGCAATAGGGACGTACCCCTCCCCCCTGATAGGTGAAGAAGACCGTGGATGCGTCCTCCTGAATGAAGGCAAGGGGGGACAGGGGCATGCTATGCGCTACCCCTCCACGTGTCCAGCACCGCCATATTCGCTTCCCCTTCGCTCGTCTCTCTTCGGCACGTGCTGCGACTAAATGCATGCACACCTCCACGCCTCTCTCCAGTGTCTCTGACGGAAACTCTTTGAAGGAAGGGAGGGTAGAGCTTCTAGCCATGTGACGCGCGCGCGGCGTCTGACATGTGTGTTCCTGCGTCCCTGCCTCCTATCTTCTCTCTACTACCCGCATCCCCCTTCCCTCGCCCCCTGTAGACCCTCAGCGCAACTGCGTGCAAGCACCTGTCTGACGCATAGGCACACACGCGCGCACTGTTCGGTCGTTTGGGCTTATACTATCGCTCTCTGATATCGTCAGGAGGGAAAGTCGTCAACAGTGTACGCACATACGTCAACACAGATACCGCCTCTACTATTCCCCCTCCTTCTCCGTGTGTGTGTGTGTGTGTGTGTGTGTGCTCCACCCTCATGGAGAGTGCCAACAGGTCAGCTGCAGGGCAGCCGGCTGCTGCACCGACTGCAGCAGCGATGGCGACGGGATCACTGTTACAGGAGATGTACTTCGAGAAGCAGGTCTTAAAGCTTGGCATGGACGGCAGCAAGCTTCCCAGGCGTGTGGTGGTGACGGACACACACATCTACGTATGTGTCCCTTCGGGGGGCATCACCCGCACCATCGCGGTGCGCCGCATAGAGTGGGTGACCCTGTGCCCGCGCGAGGAAGTCGCCAACGACGACGACGCAGACAGTCATGCAGGTTGCACTGAGACATCGGATAGCGCAGCCACCCCCGGTGGTGCTGGCAACGATGACCCCACCAAGCCGTCGTCAACGCTGGAGAGGGAGAAGGCGACGTCGCTCTTCACCTCTGCTTTCTCGCAGAGTGGTGGCATCGCAAGCAGAAAGAAGCTCGAGACACCCCACACAAGCCGTGCCGACGTATCACCAGCATCATTGTCACATCACCACTCAAGCTCCACAGCTGCCAAGGTGGGACGCAAAGTGCTGACGTCTGCTGCAGCTGAGCGGTCGGTCACGGTCGTCGCCATCGGCATCGCCCAGGAGTCCGCACTTGCCTTGCAGTTTTACAGCGCCGTTGACGGAGAAGACTTTGTTGCGGCGCTGCGCGCGGCGTCGCATATGCCGGCCACCGCTGTATTTAACCTGCCCAATGAGGAGGGACCGGCAGATGTAGACGTGCGGTTGTTGCCATTGCTGCCCGGGAGCTGTGAGGGCCCCGTCGCGCCTCGAGCCCTGAAGCGAGAAGCGGACGGCCTCAACGTGGATAATCACAAGCCCCACACGGGAGACAGACGCGGTGTGGAGAAGGTTCAGCTCTCGCCACCACGCAGTACTCGCAGCCCAACCGCGCCGCCGCAGCCCGCAGCACACCCCGCTTTGCTGCCTCAAGAAAGGAGGGGCAGCGGCAGCAGTGATAGCAGCCACGGAAAGCGCTCCAGGTCAAGAGAAAGTGTGCGCACGGTGGAATGGGAACAAGCTGCTCAGCCGTGTCTCGGAGTCTCTGACTGCCTGCTTCAGCAGTGCAGTGGTGATTTACCGCCGCCTGCCACCTCCACTGCGGCGTGTGCACCAGACACAAAGGCACTCTGGCACTCTCCTCTACAGGAACCGAGTAAATCCCAGAAGCTGACGAACGGCTTACCCTTAGAACGCTGGACGCCGTCTCCGCTGCGTGCTGCACCGCGTCGCGAGGTCCCTACCCCGCCACTACTGAAACTCATTCACAGCTCACCAATCGAAGACCGAAGCGGTAGCATATTCTGCAGCCGCGGCATCAACGCTATTCAAAACCTCCACGACGCTACGAGCGAGACGGGGCGAGCACTGTTGCAGGAGCGGCTTCCCGACCTAAGCGAAGCTTCGACGACGTCATCGGCTATGCTCAAGCCAGCGCCGTCCTGTCCCAAAGTAGCGGCGCCAGTGACAAGCCCAAAGGCGTCGCATGGATTGTGGCTTTCTCGACGCGACAGTACACGAGTCGCACCAGCGTCGCTGACATCGGCCGAGGTGACTTCATGTCGAAGTCTCTTTTCTGGCGAGGTCAACACCACGCAGGGCATCGATCCGATTCCCAGCACCTTGCTAGCGGCAGCGCCGCAAACTTCGTCCATGGCCACACGCGGCGGTGCTCGCGACGCTCCTCTCGACATGAACGCCCTCCAAGCAGAGCTGGCGACTCAATCGGCCACCGTGGCGCAGCTGCAGCGAACTCTGCAAGCGCACGAATCTCTGCTGATCGAGCTCGCAAATGCAAAGGCGAATTTGCGTGGACTCTGGGCCACCCTCAGCGAGCGCGATGCGCAGTGTGACAGGTGGCAAGCCGCTTGCAGTCAAGCTGAGGAACGTGTTCGAGTGTTGCGCCGCCAGCACGAGTGCGTACTGGCTGAGCAGAAAGAACGGCTGCAGGCGGCTCATCGTGCGGAACTGGAAACCGTGCAGGAAGCCTTTGAAAAATACGACGCAAAGATGTCCGCCTTCGTTGAACAGCTTCAACACAGCCATCGTAAAGAGATGGCGCAGTGGCAGCACGAGCGGCGCACACTTCTCTTTCAGCTGAATGAGCAGCAGCAGCAACAACAGCAGCAGCAGAGGGATATAGAAGTGTACCACCGCCTGCGAGCGGCCGAAGTTGCGGCACAAGCACAATATGAGGCCCAGAGCCGATGCTTCTCAGCACCGCACGTGCACCAACACGCGAACACGCATGTGCACCAGGATGCTTGTTGGTCTGTGAACGATAAGCTCGAGCGTTACAATGCGCAGCGGCAGCAGCAGCGGCAGTCGTCAGCTGTCGTTGCTGGTGCCATCCACTCTCCACAGGACCCCGGCACGTTAAGCCGATGTGGCCCGCAGGAGTTGTCCATACATCATAATCCGGTCTCTGTGGGTTGGCCACTCCCGGGAACGACCTCGCCTTCAAATACGATGCCGCAGCTCAGCGAGCACCGACTCTTGGACAGCGACCCGGACGCGGAACACGAAGTGAGCCAGGGCCACCCAACTGCAAACTACAGCACCGCGGCTCTGACTCGGCGTTCTCGCTCTTACACTCAAGCACACCTCCAGACGCCGTCACCACCCCCGCTAGGCGACGGCATTCCTAGTGCCCCTGACACTGGGAAGGGTGGGTACACGCTGAGCCGTCGCTCCTACGTGTAGGCGTCGCTCTGGCGCTTCTCGCATTACGACGCAGAAGCCACGGACGCTGAGAAAAGACGGCGGCTGCGCCCCTGTGCCCTGCGGTACCTCCGCAAAATGCCACGAATGGCGTGGCCTCCTTCCGCTTCGTCACCCACACACACACACACACACACACGTCTAGACCACCAACACCGCCATCACACCTCTCTCTGCCAGAGGTGGGTAGCAGACGTCTGGGAGAGGAGGTGGAGGCAGAGGCAGAGAGTCTCACCCATGCAGACACCCGGAAAACACGCGCACGCGCGTGCACACGTACACGGGGACGCACCCGCACGCCATACTTCTGCTTCCCCACACAACTCTCTCTGCTGCCACTATGCGATGATGTCAGCCACCACCACGCACCCCCAAGTCCTGGTATCTCAGGGTTCAGCACCCCCTCCGACTCTCTGTGGAGAAGCCAAGCAGCCCCCTTCCCCCCTTTTCCCTTGCCAATGCGGAGCCACCTCTGGTGGGGACAGGGTCAGGCTCTGCGTGGCGTGGCGTCGGATCGACCTGCACCGGTGCGCACGCTTGCATCACCCACATGATGGGCAGCGTGTCAGCGTGACTCGAATGTGTCTCGCGCTACCCTCGCTGCCCACTGGAGGAGGGAGCCTGCGGAGCGAGGGGCGGGTGTGTAGAGTGTGATACCGAGGCGGTGCGGAGACGGCTGGGTTGGCGCATTGCTGCAAGGCGTGGCCTACGGCTGCTTCGCACCGCGCGATTGGGGACCGGAGCAGGGTCGGGGGGCAGAGGGGAGTAACACTCCCGTTGTATGGCCGAGAGTGAACGCATTGAATGAAGCCTAAACTCTTTCTCGTCTTCTCCAACACCTTTCTCTCTGTCTTCAGCACTCCCAGACGCGCCTACACACGGACGCTGAAGCAACGCCTCAACCATCACATGGCACTGCAACACTACCAACTCAGCTGGTCGGACCAGCTTATTACACGAGTGGAGGCACACCTCCGCGACATCCACAGCGCGCTCCACGAGTATTACGAGAGTTGTGGCTACCCCACGGAGGTAGAGAGCCGCCACGTGGCGATCATTCAAGGAGGAGTGACAGGGGTACGAGAAGAAAGCGCGTTCACCACCGTTACAGCGGCTGCTCCCGCTCTTCAGTTGGATGTCGTCAGTCCCGCTGGTAGCTTCTTGCTTCGCACATGCGTACACGACACACCGTTTCCTGATCTGCACGCGCAGCGCGGTGTGGGCGCAGACTTGGTGCTCTCCATTCCTGCCAGCCGCTGCACCGCTGCAGACCTGAAAGGCGGTCTCTACCTCGAGCGCCGTCAGTCCTTTCTCCACGAGATCCAGGCGTACTTGGAGCAACTCGTGAGCGGTGCAGCGAAGCAGAAGTCAGACTCCTCCGCGGCGGCGGCGGTGGACGCTGCAGCCTCCGACAAAGATAGCGACATAGACAGCGAGGAGGGTCGAGGCGCGTCTTCTCGAAGTCGTCAGCACGGGAAGGTAACCCAGGGGGCGGAAAAGGAGCAGCTGAACATGGCCGCCGCCGCGCGACTCAGCCAGGTGGAGGTGCGTGTGGTGCCAATTCATGGGTGTTATGCACTGGCAGACAAAGAGATTCTGCAGCTGCGCTTCCGCCGGCGTCGTGCCGCCGCAGACACCTACGAAACCTTCTTCGTGAACCTCCATTTCCGCCCCTCCGTCTTTCCTGGACACACTGTGAATGCGGTGGTAGTGCGCAAGCACCCATACTACAGCTACTGCATCCTGGAAGACTACCTCATGCCGCACTATCTGAAGAAGCTGCACGAAGTGTGCATTGCCAGCGCCAGCGTGCGCCGCGCCATCGTCGTGCTTAAGTGCTGGGCCCATCACACCGGCCTCATGTCCGCCGCCTCAGGGCACCCGGAGGCGCTGAACGGGTTCGTCGTTGCTGCCATCGTGTTATGTCTGCTCGAGGAGGGCATCGTGACAGCGGGCATGTCTCTGGACAACATTGTACGCGCTGTGTGGGTGCAACTCTCGCGGGGCTTCTTCCTTGGCACTCCAGAGAAAGTCGGGAGCAGCGCCGCCCGCCCTGTGAAGGTGCCGGCAGCGGAGGAACAGGGTGAGGTGAGCGTTCTGCGCTTTGCAGGCGAGCCGCACAACGTCCTCTTCCGCACGTCCGCTGCCTTCTTCAGGCATGTTGTGGGCCCTGCCGCGGAGGAGGCCCTGCAGCACCCATTCGCTGTCGAAGTAGTCGATCGCATCGCCTTCCAGCCTCTGCCGCTGCGCTACGACGTGGCCCTCACCGTCCAGTTGAGCCAGACTACCACTTCTCCTGTGGAAACGATGGATCGCTCTCCGGCTGCCATCAAGAAGAGCAGTCTCTGGCGGCCCCCACGCGTCGAGGCGATCCAGGACACGCTGCGAGTGCTGAAGGAGGCACTAGGTGTGCGGTGTAACTACATTACCGTCTGGAGAACCGACGCAGACCGTCTGCGGGTTGTCGTGCAGCTCACCAGCGAAGCGGAGGGTCGCAACCGCCTCACCCGCGGACCGCCCATCGAGGACACCAGCGCTGTCGAGCGCTTCAACACTTTCTGGGGCACTAGCCTCACCTCGACGCGCCAATTCAGCGATGGCGCCATCTACCGCTGCGTGCTGTGGACCTTTCCGGAGGACCAGGGCACGCACACGACTGTAGCCTTGTCCGCCTCTACGGTGTTGTGCCGCGTCGTCGAGTTTGCACTGCGCGCGCATGTCGCGCCCGAGGCGGCAGTGACAGTGCTGCTTGGCGGTCTGGATGGATACCTGGCGGAGCGGGTCGGCGGCGAGTGGCGCGACGCCGCCCCGCTGATGCAGCGCAGCCTCCTCGAGGCAACCAAGGCGGTGCAGTACATGCTGCAGAACCTGCCGCGCGGCAGTGTGCCCTGCCGAATCGTTTCCCTCGACGTCATCGCTGCGAGCGAACGCCACACCGAGGTATTCCCAGTTCGCCCGCACTTGGCGCTCACATACACGACAGACGACCTTGCCGATGCGAGCTTTGCGGGACTGAGCACGGCGCCAACGATCGAGCCGATCCATTGCGTGCTGAACATCGACGACAACCACAAGATCCCTGACACAATGGAGGCAATTGCAATGATGAAGGGTGCTATTGCTGCCCAGCTGGCCAAGACGCTGCAGGCACACTATGGTGGGAAGAGCAGCAGCAGCAGCAGCGACGTTGTACGCAGCCCCATCCGTACCCAGTGCACCAGCCAGTCTGTCGACATCATCTACCGCGGCTACCTCTTCCGTGTCTACGTGGCCCACTATCGTGAAGTGTCTCTTCTACGTGCTTTGCAGCGTGACACAGAGGCAAACTTGCTGGAGATGAAGCTGCACTGGACTGCGCAGCACGCCAAGTTTATGCGCACCATCGCATTTGGCCATCACAGCTACTCGCACGCGGTGAGGCTGGCGAAGCGGTGGATGAGTGCCATGTACCTCTACGAGTTTGTGCAACCAGAAGCAGTCGAGCTGCTTGTAGCGCACGCGTACCTGCAGCCGGCGCCGCACACGCCCAAGACACCTGCTGGGGGCTTCCTGCGCTTTGTCCAGCTCCTCGCCACGCATGACTGGTCAACACCACTGGTGCTTCCCTTCACCGATGACGACAACGACAAGACCGCCGTGGCGGCGGCAGCGCTGGTGCGCAAGCTTGGCGACCAACAAGGCATGTTTATCGCTACACCCTACGCACCAGCCGCGAGTCCGTTCACGGTGCTAACGCCGCGGTTAATGATTATGGGTCGTCTTGTACAGCTGGCCCAGTCGGTGGTGGCTGTGCTGCTGCGCCACCTTGAGGGCCACAACTCGACAGCTGGTGAGGTGGAGGCGTTCATATCCAGCCCGTGCGCCTTCGACTTTGCGATGAAGTTCCACCCGCGCCTAGTGCTGCAGCCTGATCGGGCCCTCAGCATCGGTGCTGCAGCAGCGTCGGTAGCGTCTGCGCAACACGAAGCAGCACCTCCAAGTGGCATCGAGCTAGCCTCCAGTGAGGCGGACACGCTGGCAGCAGAGGAAGCAGCAGCAGCAGCCAACGCTGTCATTCGCCTCTGGCAGCTAGATGAGCTGGACGCCGACACCAACGGGCGGGAGTACATCAATCAGCTTGTCGAACGAGAGCCGGCGGCGCATGCCGTGCGCATCGCCCGTGCAGCGCTGCGCGAACGTGGTATGATGTTCTACGATGCGCTCGCTCCGTCCTCCCTCTATGTTGTGGGCATCAGCGCTGAGAGGCAAGTCGCCAAAAGCCGGCAGCTGCACGACGCCATTCTACAGGTGGGGCGAGGCGCACTTTTGCCGGCACCGCCGAGCGCGTTCACTCCTGTTGTGGAGGTGTCGCATGACTCAGATGCTGCGGGTCACGCTGGGTTTGAATCCAAGGACGACCATCGTCCTCATGTCCCCGCGCACCACCAGGGGAGGGCGGCGCCGCGGAGCCGCGGCGCCGTCTTGCGCAAAAAGAGCGAGAAGGGCACGACGGGCGCACTCCAGCTTCCGCAGCACCACCACAAGCGCAGTCGCAGCGGAAAGGACCACCGCTGCCCGGCCGCCGCTGTCGCTGAGGCCGCGCACGCGAAGAAGACGAAGAGGGAAACGGCGGTCGAGGCTAGACTTTCCACAGAAGCTTCGCCGGCGACAGCGGTGGCCAAGAAGCGCTCTCAGAAGATGGCCAAGGCCACGAAAGTGCACGAGTAGTGAAGTGACCGGCGTGGGCTCGTGTATGTATGGTGTGCACACCCACACACAACACACACACTTTCTTTCTCGGGCTCGCGTAGTGCAATAGTCATTCGCATCGCTGTGTGCTTGTCTTCTCGTAATCGCCGCGAATAACAGAGCTCCTCACCAGAGCAAAGACTAATGCGTACTAACTAACTCTCTCTATTACCGCGCTCATGCTCGCGTATGTGTGTGTGTGTGTGTGTGCGTGCGTGTGGTGATCGGGGGAGGGGGAGTGAGTAGCTAGGGGAATAATAGTGGCAATATGTGCCTCTCTTATTTTCTCTCTCCTCTCCCTCTCTGAATAAGCAGCGGGTCCGGTAAGTACACGCGGGGGAAGAGGGGGACGCGCTGCGATGCCTCTCGAGAGGGGTAGTGCTCATTTCATCATCAGCCTCATTCCTAACCCCGTGCACCATCACCATCAAGGCTCTCGTCGCAGCACCTTTTGCCCATCACACCTCTTCCCTGTCCCCTGCGCCGGTGTTTTTCTTGTGTTTCCTCCTTCATGGCAGTTGCGCCTACTTCCAACACGGCCAAAACAAAGCAATCGAAGCCCATGAGCGGCTGTTTTGGTACGCGTGCGTGAGCGTGAAGTCTTCGTTGCCGTTCTGCTCACTGAGAACTCCAGCAAATGAGAGCAGAGGAGGATAGAACTGCTGGGTTTATGGGCGTATGTGTGTGCGTCCCTCGCTCGCTGCCCACTTCTTCTGCACTGCCTGCGTTGGATTCGTCCGGGCAGCAACGCAGGCAGTGCAGAAGAAGTGGGCAGCGAGCGAGGGACGCACACACATACGCCCACAGCGCATTCGGGAGGTGCAATAACGAGAACATCGATGGGCCTCCTCTCCTCCCCTCGTCCTCGGCTCAGTGGCGCACGCACGTCTGTTGCTGGACACGAATAGCAGGAAAGCCCTGCTGTGTGTCCCCCCCCTTTCTCTCGCTGGCAGGCCTGGTGAACATTATTGTCTCCAGAGGGAAGGGAAGGCTCACATCTGCACACTCGCTCAGATCTCCTCCCCACTCTCCCTCTCCCCTCCCACCCCCTTCTATGGTGCTACTCACTGCAATAGTTGCCTTTTCGGCAGGATGCTCTCGTGGCGTGGCAGAGTGTCTGTCGTGCGCTGCACTTCAGTAGCAGTGCACTGCCCCGCCGCGGCGACATTGCAGCTCCTCTTCTACTCCTCACAGCGAAACTACCACGGGGCTCGCGATCCGCATCGCGACCGTTTGCTGTCTCACGCTGCGTTAACGGCTGCACCCGCGCCAGCAGGGGTGCACACGCAGCGAGCGCGCACCCGTAAAGCTTTAAAACGAACGTCGCTGCTTGAGCAGCTTCTCGACTGCAATGATGGTGAGAGCGGCACCGAAGACTTGAGCAAGGTGCCAGCCGGCGGTGGTCTCGTAGCGTCTGCAACAGCGGCGTCGCCGTCGGTACCGGTCCTCCATCCTGTGGCTGCCATGACGCCGGCATATATTACTTCATCCAAATTTGCTAGCGCACCCATCCCAAAGCAGCCTCAGCACGTGTGGCCGCCACATAGAACGCACAGCGCCGCAGCCGCAGCACCTCTACCCTCGCCTGCTGCCTCTTCAGAGTTGCAGCGGCAGCAGCAAGCCCTCCGCGATGCCTTTACGCACGCGCGACAGCACCACAATGTGCGTCTTGCCAAAGACCCTGGTGTCTACCGCGCAGAGTGCCGGGCTTTCCGCCAGGCTCATCAAGGTCGATCTCCGACGCAGCAAGAGGTGAGTCGCATCGTCGCTGTTCCACTGGCGCCGGTTGCGGCGCTCAAGACCTTAGCCCACGTGAATGGCAAGCGATCCTCGCTGCACACCACAACCGAGGCCGCCGTGATGCTGCACAATGCGGTGGTAAAAAATGAGTTAGTGAAAAGTAACACGCCTCAGCTCGTCCGCTGCCTTCGCTGTTTTCACGTCTACACGGCTCGCCCTCGAACACTGTGGGGAGGCGAGGTGGAGCAGAGCTTCACCGAGTACGAGAAGGCACAGAAGGCGCAGCAACATCAGAGGACTGCACCTGGCAAGCGTGCGAGGAGCGTGGGCCGACGTCGACGTGCGTACGAAGACGACCCGATCTGCTGTCCAAAGTGTCGCAGCCCTCGTGCGCAGTGGATGATGGAGTACGTGCACCACCACACTCACGAGCGAGTGTGAGAGCGATGTGCCGCTTTTTTCAGTCGGCGCTGTGCGTAGAGGAGGTGTAGCAATGTGGACCTGATGTGCCCTCGTTGTTTCGCGTGCCTCTCGCAGGCACGACGCCGATACCTCCACACATTGTCGACTGGCGTATTTTGAAGGCTGCCAAACTCCCCCACCCCCTCACGTACTGACACTCCGCTATCATCCTCGCAGCCCACCTGACAAAAGCCTCTCAAAGCGGAAGGTGAAGACAGCACTTTTAGTAGGACAGTGTGGCCATGAAGCGCTCTTCATGGGAGCGTGGAGCGTACGCGCTGTGAACGCACGCACAGCGCGCACCTCTTTCCCCTCGTCCGTTGCCACGTCATTGCAGCTCGCCACCCCATCTCCACGCCCCCCTCCACTACTATCGCCAGATATATGTCTCTCTCCTCTCTCTCTCTCTCTCTCGCTCCCTTGCACCACTCCCCAACCCCTATTCTCATCACCAGTGACCTTCAGAGAGGTGCTCTCCAACACTGAGCAGTCGAAGAGGCAATAGAGGTGTTGTTGCCCCTACTGCTACTGGCACACACTGCCTCGGAGCCAAGTAGCGTGCACACCAGAGGGAGACACAGTCCCACCAAATCTCTTCTTTGCTTGCCGACTTGGCTTGTTCTCTTCCGCTCTGGTATGGCCCTCCTTCAATGCAGCGCTGTCGCCTCGGTGAGCCGCTTGCTGGCCTCCATACTTGCGCCCTACGCCGGCTTTTCCTTCAATATTTTGGACTACTTGAGCACCTGCACCGACACGGCGCTCGCCCTCTGCATCGTGGTCGCGCGACTCCTCCTCCTCTGCCTCATGTGGTTCAGCCGCACTGTCGCTCCGATCCTCTTTCGCGCTCCAGGGGGCTCGTTCGTCTTCGACACGAGCGAGGCGCTCTACGACGACGCGCGCTTCTCGATGGTGCGCAACTGGGACGGCGTGCACCTGTTCTTCATTGCCCACCACGGATACCTATGTGAGAATCAAGTTGTTTTCTTTCCTGGCTTGCCGGCACTGATACGCAGCCTTGAGCACGTCACACGGCAACTCGTCCCTGTTCTGCACAGAATTGCGCCAGTCGCCTTCTATGTGTGCCTGGTGAATATCACTGCCTCCTGCCTTGCCGGCGTGCTGCTGCGACGCCTCACCATTCTAACGTTTTTGGGGCCCGAAGCGGTGCAATGCACCTGCCGATGGCGCTCAGTCAAGCGGCCTTCGTCGACCCCTGAGTCAGAGAAATCGAGCAACTACGCCAAGATGCAACTCAGTGAGGCAGCGGAGGCGACGATTCAAAGCACGACAGAGGCAACCCTCTGCTACCGCCTTATGTGCGGAATGACCGGCACGGTCCTAGACGCGCCTGACATCCACGCCCCGCTCCCTACAACTATAGCGGAAGCGAAGGAAGCCGCTCTGCGCCGTCGCCGCATCGTTGGTGGGGCAGCGCTGGTGTGGGTGATCACACCCGCCATGGTATTCACTGTGGTAGTGTACACAGAAAGCCTGTTTGCGCTAGTCACGATGTTTGGCGTGTACCTTCTCGCTTGGCATGAGCCGCTTCCCTGGGCTGTGCAGCTGCGCATCGCGTCGTATCTGGCAACTGTCACAACCCCTGACCCCACTGCAACAGCAGCATCAAAAGCACCGGCACAAGCACGACTTGCCCCCCCTCCCCCTCTCGCTCAGCAGTGGGCCTTGGCGGCAAGCACCATCGGTGGCGGTGCCACCGCACGCAACCACATTCCTGGGATCCCCTCGCTCCTAGGAAACATCACCCCTGGAGCGTCCGGGGAGATCACAATGGTGTGGAAGCAGAGCTTCCTCAGCAGCGCAGAAGTAGCGGCGGTGCTGCTATTCATGCTGGCCGGCACCTTTCGCTCCAATGCGCTCACCTTCGCTGGTTTTCTTTTATTTCCCCTCACTGTGCAGCTCGCGCTGCCGGCGGTGTACGAGGCGCAGGCCTCGCAGTGCTGGCTGGACTGTCAGCGCGCATAGGCATGTCTGCGGCTGCAAAGCATGGTGGCGCAGGGAATGATCGTCTATGTCGTGTGGTGCGCTGCCCCACTCTCTGCCCGCCCCTGCAACGCATACCGCATCCGCTTCGTATTTTCATTGTAGCGCTGGAGTGCACCTGCGTGATGCTGCCGTACTTTGCCATGAACTACTTTGGCTATCAGCGCTTCGTGCTGCAGGTGTGGAACGCCACCGACAAGGCACACATTGGCCACGCCTTTTGGAACCTATACCCGATGTTGCAGGAGAAGCACTGGGGCGTCAGCCTCTTCTCCGCCTATACTTCCGCCAATTTACCCAACGTTATACTGGCACTCCCGGTAGCGCTGCTGACCGTACTGTGCATCTGTGTCTATTACTTAGCGCCAGCGTGGCTAAACCTCCGAGTCACGGCGGCGACCTCATCTGGAGCATGGCGTACAAAGCAGCAGCGTATGTGGATGGCCGCCGTGTCACTAGTGCGCTCCTCAAACGTGGTACACCTTATCACGCTATTAGCGCTGGCCCTGAGCATTATGCACGTGCAAGTCACAAACCGCTTTGTCACGGCATGCCCGGCGCTGTACTGGCTGCTGGGCACGCAGCTTGCAGCGAAGCCGACGAGCCTCGTTAGCGAGCTCATCCTGCTGTGGTGCATCTTGTGGGGCATGCTCGGCGGTATTCTTTTTCCTAATCACCTTCCCTGGACGTAATGTAGACACCCGTGGAACATTGGAACTGTTGTAAAGCCGAAAGGTATTATAAAATGAGGAGGGCGCGCACGCACGCGAAATCCCCCCTTTCCCATCTGCAGCTCTTATGAGCGTGTGGCAAGAGAGAGAGAGAGAGACGGGGGGCGGCAGGAGTGGGGGGAGGTCGCTTTGTCTGAAAGACAATGAAGCGAGAGGGCGTGCTACTCCTCGCCACTTCTTCTCACCCCTCGCGTAATACTATAAACTGACTGCACAGGATCAGGTGCACTCTTTGCTTTTTCCTCTCTCTGCTGCCACTATGCGATGATGTCAGCCACCACCACGCACCCCCAAGTTCTGGTATCTCAGGGTTCAGCACCCCCTCCGACTCTCTGTGGAGAAGCCAAGCAGCCCCCTTCCCCCCTTTTCCCTTGCCAATGCGGAGCCACCTCTGGTGGGGACAGGGTCAGGCTCTGCGTGGCGTTGCGTCGGATCGACCTGCACCGGTGCGCACGCTTGCACCACCCACATGATGGGCAGCGTGTCAGCGTGACCCGAATGTGTCTCGCGCGCCCTCGCTGCCCACTGGAGGAGGGAGCCTGCGGAGCGAGGGGCGGGTGTGTAGAGTGTGATACCGAGGCGGTGCGGAGACGGCTGGGTTGGCGCATTGCTGCAAGGCGTGGCCTACGGCTGCTTCGCACCGCGCGATTGGGGACCGGAGCAGGGTCGGGGGGGAAGAGGGACGCTGAAGTCATCTTAAGCAGAGAACTGGCGTGTTGTAAAAATGAAGAGACTCGCTTGCCGTAGTCAGTCGCTTCCCTCTCTCTCTGTTGCTTCCCTGCCTCGCGGCCTTCCCTCCGCCCGCTGTGTCCCTATACGCTGGACTCTATGTGGGTGTGCGTGTGAGCTGAGAAGAACGGCGTAGAGAGAAGCGAACAGGGGGGGAGACTGACGCAAAGTGTGGTCACACGACGCCGTACGAAGCTGAGGTGTGCCGGCTCTGCCAGAGCTCTCGGCGAGAGGGAAAGGAATAAACGAGAAAATGGCAAACAAGAAACGTAGCTCGTACATGTGCCGGTTGTGCCTGCGCGAGTCGAGGACACACGAGAGGGAGAAAAGGTGGAACGCCTTGTAGGCCGCTGCGCTGTTGTATCGACCTGCGCTCTGGTAGGCACGCCGGCACGCACGCATGCCTGGATAAAAGCGCGAGGAAGGGAGAAGTGAAAAGACCCTCAGGCATCCTCCTATGCCTTGCGCGCTTCGCCATGGTGTGGGGTTCTTGCGTCTGTGTGGGGGGAGGGGAGGGGAGGGGGGGTGCTGCTGCTGTTGTTGCTGTTACTCGACAACAGGCACCGCTTCTACTGGAGAGTCCTTTTGTGGTGAGAAGCGTCATGATTGAACGAGTTGTGACGCTTTTTTGATTTTCTTTCCCTCTCTATCTGCCAGTGCAAGTACGCTCAATTTTCGTGTCGTATCCACGCGCAGCACCCGCTCGACCACCTCCTCTACCTCCTGTTCCCCTCCCCTCTTCTCTTTCTACGATCTCTCTCGCTTCCTCTTTTCTTCATTCGGCCTTCCCTCCTCCCTCCGCTGCTGCTCCACATGAGCCATCGCGTGTTTAAGTACCATCACACACCACACCACCACACAACACCACAGACGAGACAAGCGCGCGCTTGTCCTCAGTCACTGCACTGTCCCCCCCATTTGCTGCTCACTCGTTTATTTGCCTTCGCTCCTCCCTTCCCTGTGGAGCTTCCGTGGCGGTGATAACACCGCGTGCGTGCTGTGGCATTCTTTTTTCTGTTGTGCTTGGCCCCTCCTCCTCTTGCCCTCATGGGGAGGTTCTCTAACACATGTACACTACAACTAGGCACCACCATTGCACACCAGACTCACATCATCACCGTTACCTCTCTCTCTCTCTTATGGTTGCTCGCGTACTCAGCCACCCCTCCTTCTCCCTTCTTTCCCCTGTGCTTATTCCCTGATAGCTGACTGTTGGCTGCTGCTGCTGCTGCTGCTGTCATCCCTGGTGGTCGTTGTGCGCGTCGCTTTGCTTCTGTGCCCTGTGGCTGTTGCTACACACTCGGAAACAGAGAGAAAGAGAGAGCAACTTCTACCTGCCTGCTTTGTTCTTGGCAATGAACGTTGAGGTGGCATCGTGCACGCTCTCTCCTCATCCTCCTCGCGTCTTCGCACTGCCCTTTTCGCCTTCCCCGTTTCCACTTTGACATGAAGGACAAAATCAGCAAGCATCGCGCCTCAAACCGAAACAGCGGCGCCACGATGTCGTGTAGCGCCAGCAAATCCGCCTCAGCCAAGAGTACTGGATTCCGTATATCAAAGCAGGCAAGGGACTCATCCACCACCACTACTGGCACCTCCGCACCACAGGAGACGAGTGGAGGCTGCAGGCACCCACACAAGTGCAGTGTGGCCACAAGCGGAGAAAAACTGGCGCCACAGTCGCAGAACGTCCGGGGGGCTCGTGTCGCCTCCGTCACGACAGCCGTCGCTCCTGAGGACATCCAGGCTGTAAATGCCACCCTTATGGCAGGATGCAGGAGCCCCGACTCTCGTCGCAGTCCGAGGGCGGGCCAGTCCTCCTCGGCCCCGATGGCGGCTGCAAACGAAAACAACAGCGCCATGTCACTCCCACTGCCCCTTTCTACTGGAATTTTGGCCAGCAGCTGCTGCCTCCTTACCAACAGCGAAACGCGGGGCCTCTCGCCAGGCTCTCTTCGCGCTTCCTCTACCTATGACGCACATGGCGACATGGCGCAGCTTTACCTCAGCCCTATCACCGCCTCGCTCTGCGCCACCTCTCACCATGCTGTCTTCACAGGGCCGCACTTTAGCGGACGCAGCGCGAGCTGGCGCAGCGGAACCGCCGTGGATGCGGCGGTCTCCTCTGCACATAGGCACGCACGCAACTCTAGCGGCGCAGACAGTGGCACAGTGGACACGGATGGCTCCTCCTCCTACGGTGCTAGCCAAAACCAGGCGAATGCACTGGTGGAGACGTGGGTGTGCTCCCCGCTACGGGTGGCTCAGCAGCGCGGCGCCGAGACGCGGCTGCGGCTGTCATTTGCGTCAGAACCAACAGTTGGTGCCTCAAAGGGCTTCGGCGCGCCTGGTGGCGTCAACTACGCAGGCCACGCACGGCGATCACCAGCCTCGAGCGGGTCGTCCACGCACTTCCCGCCGGTCAACACACAGCACATGCCAGTACTCGTTGTGCCGTTGGTGAAGTCGGTGTCTGCCGCACGCAAGCTGCTGACGCCATTGCCACTGGTACATCTGCAACGGCGCTCTCTGCTGGCAGTCAAAGACGGCCAGCGTGGGGACTGGACTCTCAGTAGTAGCTGGGCGCCTGCGGGCTCCTTCAGTGCGAGGAGCCCATCCATCACCAGCACCTCGCGGCCGTCGAGCGGGAGCGACTGCAACAACACCATAGCATGCAGAGACGGCAGCCGCCGCGCGGTAGCCTTTCAGCTTTCCGAAACAATACAAGAGAAGGGCACGATAACGACGACTCCGAAGCGGCAGCCGGAGAAGAGCGGCGAGGACAATGCCTCACCCAAAATAGTCAGGGGTTCGGGCTGCGCCACTGCTCGTCCAGCAGGTCGATATGCTCTCTTTCCATGGCCTCAGCAGCGGCGTCGATGATGGACGAAGTCCCCCCTCCACCCCCACCGCCGCCGACGCAGCTGCCACTTGGAAGAGGAACCAAAACCAGGGGAGGAGGGTCGTTGCTGCTTCCTCCTCGCGAGAGTGTTCCACTGAGTCGACTTCCCCATCATCTCGACAACCTTGGCAGCAGCGTCCTCAACGCGAGCACCGCCAGCGGTTGCCAGAGCAGCTTCGCCTCTTCGACATTGTGGGAGAGCACTGGTCGCATGAAGTCCTTCATGTTGTCGCCCGTGAAGAGTCCACTCAGATCGCCAAGCAGCAATCTTTCCATTCCCTCTGAGACCATAGCAGGCACCAGCAGGAATGGGATCATTTCCTCCGAGGAAAATGAGCTGCTGTCTTACACAGACGTTCGCCAGAGCGGGGCGGCGTCGCAAGCACAGTTGTTCCACTACCCCTCAAACGCCATCTCCCTCCAGACCTCACTCGTGAGCGTGCCCAACACGGTCAACCCCGACGGCGTGGAGGAAGACATGGTTGAACTCCGTCAAGCAGTGGTGCCGCTGCCCTTGTTAACCAATCATCCCTCCGCGACTGCATTGGTGGTCGCCAGTGTAGCATCGTCGAGCGTTGAGAACGACAAGCACGAGGCTGGCGTCGATGAGTGGCAGACGCTAGGCCACTTGCCATCGCCATCATCTCCGATACCGTAGGTAAGCCAGCGCAGTCCTCCGAGTTGTCGATACCCCGACCGTCACCGTCCTCTGTGGGCAGAAAGACTACACAAAGCGTAGACAAGCTCAAATCCAATGAGGACCTCAACACCAAGCCCCGTAGCGGCGGCGCCTTTGGCAATACCAAAGCGCAGCTCATGACGGCATTCGTACAGGGGCCGTCGCTCGTGAGCACTGATGTCCCCTCTCATGGGCGTCTTTCAAAGGCACGGGCACTCTCGCCTCGTCAGGAGGAACTGGTGCGGTCATTCCGCGATCGCATCCAAGTGGGCGTCCGTGCGCCGCGTCGTCAGCGGACAGCCCAGCGCGTGAGCTCAGCCTCGCGCGACGGGCATCGCGCCAGCAATGATACGAGCCATGGCTCCAGCGCAGAACCAAGGGGCAACACCCGACGACGGGAGAGTAGATTGCGGCGCACGAAAAGACAGCCCGCACAGCAGCCCGCCGCCGCCCTACCCTTCATCGCAGTTGCCGCAGCTGCCGTTGCATACGCAAAGCTCCTCAGGCCCGTGCATGCCCTTCGCCTGCGTCGTCAGCGGGACGAGGTGATCGCGCCTGTCGCCGCGTATCGCATCCAGTGCAAGTGGCGGCGGTACCTGCAGCTGCGCAGGGTGGAGCAGAAGATGGCTGTGCAGTTGCTTGTGGCGTGGATGCGGTTCCGGCTGCAGCTCCTGCGCCGCGCCAAGGACGCAAGCGCGAGGCTTCTACAGCGTGTGTTTCGCGGCGAGCTAGTGCGCTCCCTTCACCGATACCTGTATGAGCAGATGAAGCGCAATCGTGCGCTCGACGTCATTCGGTACTACGTGCAACGCTGGGAGGCACAGAAGCTCTACCGGGTACTGCAGATGCAACGCGATGAGCGGGCCCTTGTGGTGAGTCAGTGTGTACAAGGGAACATGCAGCTGTTCCGGGCAGAACACGTCGAGTGGAACGCTATCGTGCAGGATGGCGCCGAGATGCTGCAAAGCAGGCCGTACGTGAGTACACAGGACTGGGTGGAAGGCGTCGCGACCCTGACAGGGGTTGTGCTCGACCCCCGCGAGTCGAATTTCATCCGCTCATCGGTCGAGAATTCAGCGGCGTCAACAAGAGAAAGGTCGACCACTATGGCACAGCTACGCGAGTGTCTTGCTGCCTTTGCGCGGCTGGAGCATCAAGTGGTCCGCTCCAGTGACACCAAGGAGGATAAAACTGCAAGCAGCAGAAAGGGCTCAGCCCCCTCCTCCGCTGCGCCGTCGCCGCCGTTGCAGCCCGCTCTGGCCCTGGCGATGCGGGCAACAAAGTCAACCGAAGGTGAACACAAAGACGGCTTCGCAAAGGCGCACGATGACGCCCACAATCCCTCTTACACTGCGGTGTCGATTGCGAGCGACGGCGCACCTGACTCGTCCACACCATCCAACCCGACGGCCACAGACGACGATTTTGTTGCCGCCTACGTACAGTTTCTTTGCCGCGTCGAGGCCACGGAGCGAGTGGGACTGGAGCGCCGACTGCTTGACGAGCACCATGAGCTCCTGCGCAGACAGCTGCTGCTGGACAAGGCCATCCTCTACGCCACTTCAATGCGGGTGGCACCACTCTTCTCACCCCTGTTGCTGGACATGCCATCTGAAGCAGTGTTGATTCAGGCAGTTCGTCTTTTCAAAGAAGAGCGAGAGGCGCGATGTGCGATCATTCAGCTGTACGCGTCAATGCCGCTCGCGTGTCTGCGACGGCCGATGCTGAACCCCGTGGCTAAAGTCCGTTACAGCGACCTCGTGCGGCTCTCGAACGGCGTGGACGACCCATGGGGAGACGCGAGGCGCAGCGAGCAACGTTTCTACCGCGAGACCGTCGCGTACAAGCGCTTTGCGCGCAGCATGAGCAAGCCGGAGAGCACCAGTACCCTCCCCTACACACCGCGGATGTCTTTGGCTCCGCTTGGTGCCGACGACGCCGACAATGCTCCTAGCTCCCGCTTGATGAGCCCGTCGCATGAAGCGACACACAACGGTGGTGGTCGCCATCTGTCGATACCTGTGGTGCCGCCGCTGCTGTCTGTACAGCGGCAAACCCCCTACGGCACTCCGAGCGGACTTCGAGTTCGCATGCGCGTCACGGCACCTCTGCCATTGCACGTGACGTCCTTTTGCCCATCCCCCAAGTTGGCGGAGTCGGTTGCGCCAGGAGGTGGAGGTGTCACGAGGATGAACGAGAACGGCCATCACGCAAACAGCTTTTTGGACAGCTCGCACCACGGGAGAGGTGACGCGCAAAGCAAGACAGCTATCCCGTCTCCACACCGCCGCCCACGCGGACCACCGCTGCCACTGCTGCGCAAACTGCTGCGGCACCCCGGCTGCGCGCGCAGCGGCACCTCGCGTCCCTCATTCCAGTCACCCCGTGTGATCACTAACCCCGCCCTAAACAGCAGAGAGGGAGCTAGCGAGTCGTGGCCACCCTGCCGGAACACCTACCCGAGCCCCACGCACTTTCAGCTCACCACCATCCGGAATCCCTCGACGGAGGAAGAGGGGTGCGGTGCAGAAGTCGGTGTGGAGGGGTCCGCTCAGCGCTCTATCAACGAGAACCAAGACAATTGCCGCAGCCAAATCATCTCGTGCGATGCTGATGCAGGGGTCGTGCTGCAGCTGCCCTCCCCTGCCAGCGCGGCGCGGCACCGCTTTACCTCCGCGGCACAGGCCACAGCAGCGGCAGCAAACCACTTCTCCAGCCCATGTAAATCCAGCACTCGCGTGTCAGTCACGGTCAGTAGCTACTCCAAGGGGAACGTCACGGAGGGCCTCACCGCTTCGGACGAGGAGAACGCGGCGCTGCTAGTCCGCGCCGACCTGGTGGACCGCATCCACACAGCCCAGCCTGTCGGGGCAGCCGGTTCTGGATCCATTTTCTCAGCGGCAAAAGTAGTACCGAGGCCCACGGTGTGGCACGCCACCGCAGCGCCGCCAGAGTCCCTGGCACCGTCCTCTATGCTGATGCGCTTCGGCAAGGTCGCCTCTGATGCTGCCGCGTTGCTCAGCATCCCACCGCCCGTCTTATTCAGCCCTGCTGGTGTGAGTGCATTTCAGATTTCCACAACTACCGAAGCGGCAGCACAGGCTCCCACCCCACTGGGGTCTTGCCGAGTCAAAGCAGTTGACTTTCCGCCCTCTCCGACGCTTTCCTCGTCTGTGTTGACTGTGGCAAAGACGGGAACCGATGGCTGGAGCCCGATTGCCCTCGCCCCGCAGCCGCGCCTCCCACCCACGCCACCGCCGCGTCGATGCTATGCCACTCCGCCTATAGGCGAAGCCTCCGAGCGAAGTACTCTGGGCCGCGTCGTCCATGTCGGCCCTGTTGATCAAGCCGATAAGCCTTTCGCGCACAACCGTCTATCTGCCGGGGGGCCATTGATCAGCTCCTATTCTCATCGACCTCACCACTGAGCTGCAGTCCACAGCGGCGAGAGTAGTAGGAGTAACACAAGGTAAGCCATTAAGCAGGGGCGATCAAGGAGCTGCCATCACCGGCGATGAGCGCACACCCTTCCCCCGCGGTTTGTGGGAAAAGTGACGTCTGCAAGAAGTGAGAGTGTACGTGGGTCGGCGTACGTGGCTGTGGAGACGACACAACTCCCCTGCTCAATAGCAACGAGCTCGCAGAGGTGGAATGCCTGCGCTTCACCTACTCACCCACCTCCTCGGCTGCTTCTCTCTACTCCCTACCTGCTGCGTGTGGGAACCTCTACAATTTTCCCTTCGTACCACCTCTCTTGGGTCCTCATCTCTCCACTGACTGCACCCACCCACGCATGCGTGCGTGCGTAGGTTGTATTTGATTGCCGATGCGCGTCAGAGGAGACGCTCAGCGCACCTGCACAAGGGCTGGATTCACTATGGATGTACATGTGCCTGTGTGGTGGAAGATGAAAGCCCCTGCAAGGGAGCGACAGAGGCAGAGGGGATAGGGAAGACATCGTGGGAAACCTCACGCGATCCCCCCTCCTCCTCCCACTCCTCATATGTATTGTCAGAAACACACACACACACACACACACACACACACACGTGGCCACCTTAGCACGCGCACAGGCTCCTCTCTCCTTACCAGGTAAAGATGTATTCGCCTATGTATCGCTGGCATCGCTACAGTCAACAACACAGCACTTCTCCTCCTCCCCCCCTCCGTGTGTGTGCGGGTCGCGCTCGCGCTCTCTTGTCCGTGTGGGGGAGGAGGTGGAGAAAAAAGACCGCTGCGCGCGTGCGTGCAGCTCTCCACATCCTCCTTTACGGACTACCCGTGACCTTCCCTTCATCACGCTCGCTCTGCCCCCCCCCTTGTCTTCCTCATTCTGTATGCGAGACCACTTTGCCTTCAGCCTGCTCCTTCCCCCCCCCCACTCCTCCTCTCCTTCCCCCTCTGCCCCTCTTTCTCCCCCTCTGCACACCAACGCCCGCGCGTGCTTGTGAGTTGTTACATCAATCGCCTCTCGCGGGAAACGGGAACAGGCAGCACCGAGCCCGGGGGAAGGCAACTATTAAAAGAAATGGTGAATAGACGTATTGCCAAGGGCCACCGCCTTGCGCGCAAGAAGAAACTGAAAGTAGCGAAAAAGACCCCAGTAGATGACTCTGCCGCTCGTGCGGGTGCCGGGAAAACCGCAGGAAAGCGAAAGACGGCCGCCACGCGAGTACGTGTTGTCAATGGGGTCACTAAGAAGCAGCAGCATCGATTTGGTGAAATCGAGTCTCTAAAGAAGCAGAAGAGTAAACTACTGAAGCAGCAGGCGGCGGAGCGGATGGTGCTCAAGGAACACATGCGGGACCTTGAGGCCCGCAAGAACCGCATTCGCCGTGGTGAGACAGCCAAGACGGAACGTCGCGAGCTTGCCAAGTACATACGACAGCTCAAGCAAGAGCAGCAGGTCAAGCATGCCTCTGAACTTACGAACGTAGAGATGGAGCTGAAGCGCCTGATCAACGAGCGCGACAAAGTGCGTACGGCGCGCGCGGCAGACGGCATGAACGAGGAGGACGTCGACTGGGAAGACATTGGCGACGCAGATGACGACGACGTCAATGAGGACGAGCTGCAACGCATGTTCGCGCATCTGACAATGTAGGCGCCTCTCCCCCCTTCCCCTCTGCTGTCCATCCTGCGGTGTTGTGGCTTTGTGTGCGGGTGTGGGTGTTTCCCTCAGTGCTGATGGCTTCTGCCCGTAGGCCTTGCTCATTGGTTCTGTGTGCGCTTTTCCTGCCTGTGTGCACGTGCGTTTGTTGTCTTGAGCTGCGTTGGAAGGGAAGGGGACCTGGGAAGAGGGGAGAGGGGAGAGGGGAGGGGGGGCGACAACGTGGACGGTGCGTTTTTCTCTCTTTGCTCGTTTGTTTCCATGGCGGCGGCGGTGGCTGTACGTGTAGCGTCTGTGGGGAAGGAATTCCGCCTGTGCTGTTGCGCCTACTCTCGTCCACCACCACCTCTCTTCTCTTCAGGATCGCGGCTCTTCTTCCGGTGCCTCCATAACCGCACTTTTTTGGTTCGTGCCTGACATCGGGTAAACAGTGATGGGCCCCTCCCCCGTCTTGCCCTGTCTCTGTCTCTGTCCTCGTAGAAACCAGTCATTGCATCCGGGTGCAGTAGGGGGAGGGACAGAGAAGCCAGCAGGGGGGAGCGAGGGAGAAGTGGCGCAAGAAGGATTACATCAATCTGAAACAAGTCGCACGTGTGTGGGGGGAGGGGGGAGGGGGGAGGAGATGACCTCCATCTGTGCAGAGAGGTGGGGACTGGCAAGTGATCAGACAAGGAAACAGAGAAACATAGGTGGCAGAGAAGGCTGGTGCCGCTGTTATTTCAGCCACTGTTTCATGTGGTGGACCCTCGCCTGTGAAATTGCATGAGCGCTGTGCTCCCCCCCCCTTGCCTTTACGTTCCTTTTCTCTCTCTCTCTGTTCTCTCTCTTTCCTTTACCCACTGAACTGCGCCTGTGTCGTCTTCGCTCACATTGTCGTGGGGGGTGTGGGGGGCGGCATGGGGGGGTCTCACCACGGCAACTCGTGAAATGGCGCACACGTACGTAAATACACGCGCGCAACCCCCATGCCTGTTTGGTGGTGTGGTACTCTCGTGTACTTCGTGTGGGCAATGGGTGTGTCTGGACACGGGCGACTCACTTAAAGATTCAATCGTCATCACTCACACTCTCACACGTCATCCCACAGCGCACTGCTCTACGACCATACCTCCCTCGTCATCAACACCTGAATTCTCTGATTTCTCTCACCAATCCATTTTCCGCGAAGCACAAAGACGTTTCCCCTAGCGAGAGAGAGAAAGGTGCAACCCACTTGACCCGACCCCGACACACACGCACACACGCACACAGAGACGATCCCAGAGAACCGCTCATCGCTTGGCCACAACTGCCTTTTCCGCTCTTGCGTTGTTTCTGCTTTGCTGTTGCTTTCCCGACTACTTCATATTATCTCCCCCTCCCTCCACTCGTTGCTGTGCCTTTTCTGTGTGTGTGTGTGTGTGTGTGTGTGTGTCGCACGTAGCTGCAGTCTGCCACCGCCATTTCTGCCAGCACCACCAACAACCTCCTTCCTGCAACAGCCCTTGCGCTACGACCTTTCGTTCATTGCTCGGCATTGTTTTCTGAAAAAACTACTCACACCCCCTGACGTGCACCCTAACCTCTTTACGCCACATTCTTTCGTTCTCGTGCCATCCGCACAGCAACGGAGTCCCACTCGTGGAGTCGCAGAATCGCATCGATGGAAATCGACATGAAGGCCCTCAGCGCCGCCGCTCAGGCGTGCGTAAAGAAGATGCGCGACGCCAAGGTGAACGAGGCGTGCATCCGCACCTTCATTGCGCAGCACGTCATGGTCAGTAATGGTGAGACAGGGTCGATTCCCGACTCCGCCATCACGCGAATTGAGTCCCTCGATGAGCTGGAGGGGCTCACCACTGAGTGCGACAACGCTGTCCTGCAGAGCACCGTTGTATTGAAGCTGAACGGCGGTCTCGGCACCGGTATGGGGCTGCACGACGCCAAGACGCTGCTTGATGTCAAAGATGGAAAAACGTTTCTTGACTTTACAGCACTGCAGGTGCAGTATCTTCGCCAGCACTGCAGCGAGCGTCTGCGCTTCATGTTGATGAACAGCTTCAACACCTCCGCTAGCACCAAGAGGTTCCTGGAGGCTCGTTACCCGTGGCTGTACCAGGCTTTTGACTCAGAGGTGGAGCTGATGCAGAACCAGGTGCCCAAAATACTGCGAGACACCCTCGAACCGGTAGCATGGCCCGAGGACCCGGGGTGCGAGTGGTCGCCGCCGGGGCATGGCGACATCTACACCGCTTTGTATGGCTCTGGCAAGCTACAGGAACTGGTCAACCAGGGCTACCGCTACATCTTCGTCAGCAACGGTGACAACCTCGGTGCCACCATTGACAAGCGCGTGCTGGCGTACATGGAGGAGAAGCAAATCGACTTTCTGATGGAGGTGTGCCGCCGCACGGAGAGCGATAAGAAAGGCGGCCACCTGGCCCGGCAGGTCGTGTGCGCTAAGTCAAAGGGCTCTCAGCCAGATGCCAACACGGGAGGGCTACTGTTGCTGCGGGAGTTGGCCCAGTGTCCCGAGGAGGACATGGACAATTTCCAAGACATCAACAAGCACTCCTTCTTTAACACTAACAACTTATGGATACGGCTCCCGGCGCTGCTGGCGACGATGGAGAAGCACGGCGGCACACTGCCGCTGCCAGTTATCCGCAACGAGAAGACGGTCGACCCATCTAACTCAGCATCGCCTAAAGTGTACCAGCTAGAAACTGCCATGGGCGCCGCGATCGCCATGTTCGAAAACGCATCAGCCCTCGTCGTGCCTCGAAGCCGCTTCGCACCAGTGAAGACGTGCGCCGACCTGCTCGCCCTGCGCTCCGACGCCTATGTCGTGACGGACGACTCTCGGCTCGTACTGGACGATCGCTGCCACGGTCATCCACCCGTCGTCGACCTCGATAACGCGCACTACAAGATGATTGGCGGCTTTGAGAAACTCGTGCAGAACGGCGTGCCATCATTGGTCAAATGCAAGCGCTTGATAGTGAAGGGACTGGTTCAGTTCGGCACTGACAACGTGCTGACGGGCACGGTCAAGATCGAGAATGCGCACAGCACCGCGGCCTTCGTGACACCCGATGGCGCCAAGCTGACCGACACGACAGTGTCACCGCCGTAGCAGACAAGCCGGTGGGAGAATCACGAACAGCTGGACAAGTAACAAGGAACAGTGGAGACATCACATGGAGCGGGACCGACCCCACATTGGCTGAGCAGGGCGGAAAACAAGGTCCAGCGCCGGTGGTGTCCAGAGGCAAGCGCATGCGTCTGTATGTATGTGTCGGTGTCTCACGACCACCCACCCCAGAGTGTCGCTCTACCACCACAACAGAGCACAGAAAGGGGGGAAGGATTCAGTGAGGCCACGGCCGCTCATTGGTCACGAAGCGACGCGGCGGCGGTGAGTACTGACCTGCACCTCTTCCTCACACACACGCGCATACATCTCTGTCTACCCTACTCTACCCCCAATGTCGTTCATGCATTGCTACGCAGGTGTGTGTGTATGGATGTGCGTGTGCCCAGACTAACATGTCGCGCTCCCTCGCTACCTCCGCAGCGAATCCGACCCTTTCATTGTTCAGGTGCGCTTCCTTTCTCTCCGCCTTATCTCTCCCTTCCCTTCATCTCACCTCTTGTGTTCGAAATTCTCGCGCGCCTGTCCGCGGATGGGGCCGGCACTCAATAAGGACCTCCGCATTGCTGTGGTGGTCTCGGCGATCGCTCCAGACTGCCCTTTCCTCCTTGACCCGCGGCACGCCTCCACGCGCATTACCTCCTCATATACAAACACATAATCCTCGCGAAAGAAGGAGAGAGAGAGAGTGTGTGTGTGTGTGTGCCAGCAGGGTGAGGCACAACGGCCAGAGGGAGGGGGGCAGAGCGTGCGCACACGAACATCGCTGCACAGCAACACAGAGCGAGAACTAGAGAGAAAGCCGCGCAGCTCTCAAGACAGAGGATCAAATAAGAACCCACCGCGCCATCAGCGAACAGGTCGGTTAGTGCACATCCGGTGCCGAGGAGTGAGTGTGCAAGACAGTGAACAAAGGTGCGTGTGAGGGGGCGGGATTCATCTGTGTGTGTGTGTATGTGTGTGTTGTCCTGTCCACTTGAGATGACCACGATCGAATCCTCGTCACCGCGGTACACGGACAGTGTCCCAGCAGCGGAAGTTTCCGGCGCTCTCTCATCGATTGCCGCGACCGCAGCACTGCCTGCATCAGGCAGTCTCTCTACAAATGCCGTGACTCGCAACTTCTCTGACCTCCACGCCCCGACGTGGATTGCGCTGCTCTCCGCCAACATCGGTGCTCGCACACTTCTCTTCCATCCCATACAACTCGCCATTAGCCGCAAGCGAGTGACACGCGAGAGCACGCCGCCAACGGTTATCGGTCTCATGAAAGCATCCTACCGAGGCGGTCGCACCTCGGCGTACGGTGCAGCATCCACCAAGGGTCAGTATGACTTTGGCAAGGGCGGCATCCGAGGCTGCTATCGCGGGGTCGGGGCGGCCCTGCTGTGCAACCTGCTAGGTGAGACCAGCTACCTATTCACATTGGAGGCGATTAAGGAATACGTGGAGGCCCCCTCCTCTAAGTCCGCGGGGGATAACATCTTCGCTGCCAGCAGCTACTCCGCCGCGGTGGGGGCAATGTGTGGTGATCTCGTCGCCCTGCTCCTTGTCAGCCCCCTCGTTATTGTGTGCAACCGGCAAATGACGGCGGGGTACAGTATGGCGTCGACGAACTCGTACCTGAACGTGCCGCAGACACTTCGCACAGTGTGGGGACTGCATCAGAGGAAAGCGGTGGCAACCGGACGCGTCTGGCCTGGCGAGCGCGTGCGTTGTGGCTTGTGTGGTGTCTATCAGGGATTGAGTGCCGGTCTGTTGCGCATCCCATCGAGTGGGTGCTGGTGGGGGCTTTACACAAAGTCGAAGGAGACACTCTACATCGCTTCTGCGCCAACACTCTCCGTGTGGGAGAAGGAGTACAGGTACACCGCAGCAGCCCGCGACCCGTCGACAGCGGCGGCACCGTCAGCCACAAAGTCGACCCTCCTGTGGCAGCAGAACTGGCTCCTCTCGCCAACGGACAACCCGCTACTGAACGTGGTGGCAAGTGTCATTGCCAGCGTGTTCACAACACTCCTCTTTAACCCCATTGCAGTCGTTCAGACGCGTCAGCAAGCCCTTCCGCCGGGTCTTTGGGAGGAGCGAATGGTGGTGGCTACCAGGGGTGGTAGCGCAGCATCCTCACCGTCTCCAGCCGTGCACAAGCAGACGTGGAAGTCGTTGCTGCCATTCCGCCGTGTTTACCACGTTGCCAACGACCTCGCGCGCAAGGAAGGCGTGCGCGGCTTCTTCAAAGGTGCCCCGGCGAACATGTCCGTTGCCGTGTTGGACGGGATTATCTTCACGCTGTTGTTCGAGTTCACGAAGCTCGGCAGCGACATGCAGTTGCTCGAGAAATATCACACAGGTTAATCGGAAGTACCGTACAGGGCGAGAGCGGCACGGCACACACCTCGGTGAAGGACGTGGAGAGGAGGGGGGCGGGAGAGGTAGGAAACTCGGTGGAGTGCGCTTAACGAACAGTGGTTGTGATGTGAGCTCGTGTGTGTCTGGGTATGTTCCACGAGAAGGAAGTTCTCTTGCTGCCTCTTACGTTGCCCCTACTGCTGCACCGACATCCCGCACAGCGACACCGTTCCCCACCCCTGAACCTTTTCTTCTTTTCCCGGTCACCTTCATCGTCATTACTTACTGTTGTGCCCCACTTACTCTGCCACGCGGACCGACACGCACTCGCGTGTGTATTGAAGGAGCTGCCACTACCAGCTGCTCAGTCTCCAAGTACGTCACCCCCTCCTTACTCTGACACTCCACCTCGCCGTCTCTATCCTTGGAAACGCGTTTTGCTCTCTCATTGAGGGTAACGAGCAGCAGCAGCAGCAGCAGCAGCGGCAAGGTGTAGCGGTGCCTGAAGGGGTCCCAGCAGGCCTCCAGTGGTTTATGTCGAAGGAACAAGCCGATCCTCCCCCTCCGACCCTTCCTCCCCTCCCCTCCTCACTTGCCTCCATGTGTCCCAGTGCAGAAACCAACGAGAAAAAAGCAACAGGGTAGCCAGGAGCACCGTGTCTTGTGTAAGCAGCAGAGTGAAACCTGCATCACTCCGTATGTCAGAGATGCCGTGCGAGTGTGTGTGTGTGTGTGTGGGTGGGTGGGTGGGTGGGTGGGTGTGTGTGGAGGGAGGGGGGGTGGCGTCGCTCTCGTCCACTTTGTTCTTTGCTACTCGACGCCCTTCTCTATGCATGAGGGGCGTCCTCTTCGCTCATATGCATGCGATGAAGGTCAAGTGTCGATGACTCGGGGACCCTGACGCTTCTGTGTACATCTCTGCATGCATGTCATGACTACAATGGCACGTGATTGCTCCCTCTCCACTTTCTCACTCCTTCAAGTGCGCGCTGCGTTGGTGTTGCACCGTGGCTCTCTCTCTCTCTTTGCCTTTTCACTGTCACTCGCTGGCTCCTCTTCTTGTCTGACACGCCACTGCAGCTGCGCCGAAGAGAGACACTGGGCTGATTCAGGCAAGGTGGTACTCGTAGCGCATACACACACACACACGCTTACGTGCTCCCATACAAACCGAGAAAGAGATCTAGTCAAGTAGGTGCCAAAACACACGAAGCGCATAGCATGGCTACCACCGGCTCTGGTGCTGATATCGAGGAGCTGGTGAAGCGCATCACTTCTCACCGCGGCGTGCGCGGGTTCTTGATCATCAACAATGAAGGCATCGCAATCCGCCATAGCTTCACTGAGGCATCGCGGGAGCTGGCGGTCCAGTACGCGGCGCTGTTCCAGCCCCTGGCAATAAGCGCCAAGACAGTGCTGCAGGAGATCGACAACAACAACGAGCTCCAATTCGTCCGGCTGCGCTCCAAGAAGGACGAAATCATTGTGGCACCGGATAGCAAGTACATGCTCGTCATCATCCAAGACGCAGAGATGGACAAGGTGGAGGCGAAGAAGTAAATTCGTGTGGGCTCACACCCCACGCATGATGTGCACACCTCTCCTCCCATTTTTCTGCGCTTGTCCTCTTCTGGGGGGAGGGTGGTGGTTGGCCTGCTGTGTTGAGAGACGATGTGATGTACAAATTCGGGCGTGTCGTCGAGATGCGCACGCACACACACAGTCATGCGTGTGTGCGTGTGCGCAGGAGAGTCGGTTGGCAAGTGTGTGGTGAGTTAAGGAGACGGACGAGTATGGATAGCGTATGGCACCACACATAAAGGGGAGAGAGGGAGAGACAGTGTTGAGGCACCTTCTCATAGGCACGCACACACACACACACACGGATACACTTGCGTGCAGATCCCCTGCTCACCTCCTTTCGGTAGCCCACCTCACGTGATAAGGCGTGCGTGGTTCTCACACCGCTCCACCCTCTCTCCTCTCGGTATGCTTTCCGCTCCACCCCTCTGCTCCATCGCCTCACCAGGCACACGTCGAGTGGAAAAGCTGTTGTTTATGTAGCAAGACAATCCCCTCCCACCTTTCTCTATATAGATGCGTGTGCGTGTGCGTGTGCGTGTATCTGCTCGGTACACATTCACGCGGCGCTTCGCTCAACCTCAAATACGAGAAACAAATTTGAACCCATGCACGGTGGAAACCCCATTTCACCCCACTCATTTCGTTGTTCTCCCCCACCCTTGACTACGTGTGTGTGTGTGTGTGTGTGTGTGGCAGCAGAGGCGTACAGGTCCAAGTAACCTGAAAAGAGGGATTTGGCGACGCCTTCCAACGGAGACGACAAGGTGACTCAGGATGGTCGACATACCTTCCGCAGAAGGGGAGAACGAAGAGGAAAATGTAGGATGCCGCTTTCAGAGTGGTGGTAGTTACACCCCGTAGAGAGTCGCTCATCCTTCTCGGCTCCTCGACTCTACCTGTATGCAAGTGTGTGTCTGTGTGCATTCGATTCGCTGACTGCTCTCCTTCCGCGCTCCTCTGCACGCATGCCTTACTGTTGCTGCATACCTCCCCACTTCCTCCCCTGCCCCCCTTTTTCTCTTTTCTCATCTCTTTCTCTCATACACACTCCCTCACATTCGTCTCTCACAGCCACTCTTCCGAGCAAGCAAACCACAAGCGTGACGAGAGAGAGAGAGAGAGCGAGAGCGAGCGAGCGAGGAGTGCGCGAGTGTACATGACTGGCGCGATCGTGCCTCAGACACTTTTCCCCCACCTTCATCAGCCACGCGTAGATCAGCATTGAGGCTCCCTCCGCGCCTTTTTTTGTTTGCATTGTTCTCGCTGTACGTTGTGTGTGTGTGTGTGTGGTGTGTGGTGTCGGTGGGTGGGTGGGTGTGTTAGCGTGTACCGTCGAGTGTGGCTGTGTGGGAAGAAGAGAGTGTGTTGGCCTACAATTATCGCCACCGCCACAACGGAACGGATACGGTGCCCTCATTCTTCTCCCCTCGTTCCCCCCCCCACGTCATCCCCCCTCGAATAGGCCCTTCTCTCGCTCTAGTGTTATTCTCATCTCCCTCTCGACCCTTTTCCCTACCTCTCAGACTAATCTCTGAGTGGGCATCTGCAGAAACCCCGGAGGGTACGACAGCAGCGCACATACACACTCATGCAGGCTCCCATGGCGCAGCCAGAGGACTACCGACTCATGGAGCCCTCTCCATCCCCACCTGCGACGCTGCGAGCTCCTATCCCGGACTTTCAAATGCGCGACAGTGGGGCGAGCCATAACACTTGCTTGGATGATCTGCTGTGGTCGTCCAGCGCCTTGCAGTCTTCTTCACCATCATCCCAATCGAGCAATAGCACTCAACACACGCAGAGCCAGGGTTCCAGCCAGCGTCGCCACAGTGGTGCCATTCATGAGGAACGTTCGAGCTCTATGTACGCCGTTGCGAGCACTGCGGGGCCGTTGTCGACGCGCTTGGTGAATGCGGTACCAACGCCCGCTCATAGTAAACGACACTCTGGCTCACTTGCAGCTGTCCCTGCGCCTCTCTTCACCTGGGAGGAGGGTGACAACGCACGCCGCGTGAGCGGTGGCAGCGACGGGAAAGCAGAAGAGGAAGAAGAAGAGCGCCAGCGTCTTACTGAGCCGGCGGCGCCGCAGTGGCCGTCATCATTGTGCCAGCAGCGGAATCGGGTGAGCGGCAGCAGCGGCAGCGGCAGCGGCACGTCGCAGCAGCGACGATCATCGATACTTGGACCTGACCCGCGCGACTGCATCGACCTGCACGGCGACAACATTGTGGAAAAGGAGGCCCGTGCGAGCCCGCTGACTTATGATCTGCACCAGCAGTCGGCACCCGCTCTGGCTTACGACCTCGCTGCCCTCGTGAACGCCGGCACCATAGAGCGGTGCCGCAGCAACAGCTGCGGACAGGTAGACCTGATCGACAACGATGCTGCTGACGAGGTCGAAAAGAAGGCAGTTGACACACCCACCCGTGTTGAGCCTTCTCGCCACATTGAACACAGTAGCGACGATGTCGACGCGAGCTACGAGTTTGAGCAGGAGTACTTCTACTACCCAGCCACTTCGCCTGAGATGGTGGGTCTCGATGAAAACGGTGACAGGGCCACGAGTGCGCTGCGCAGGGAAGAGACACCGAGGCGCGCCGGGTCTGGTTCATCCTCAGGCTCCTCCGTCCCACGATGGGTGCTCTCTCTAGCCGAAGAAACTCCCTTCATTCCCTTCGTCCTCTCCACCACCGCCGTGGCGACGGCACAGTCGCCGTTCCTTCACGTGAGCCCAGCAAGAAGGGCAACAGCAACGGAGGATCAACTGACACAAGGACACGTCAGGACAAGTGACGGAGCGCAGCAGCGCCAGATGATACCGACACAGCGTCTAAAAGCCAACGAGCTGGTGGCAGCCGTGCTCTCCTCCTCTGCTTGCACGGAAGCTGCACTGAACACAGCAACACCAGTATTAACCTCAACACACACACCAACGACTAACGCGGCAGACAAAGTGGAAGACGCATCAGAAGGCCAGCCGGAAGAACCCCTCCCTCGACGGCCACGCGGCTGCGATGAGGGGACGCTAGCGGAGCGGGAGCAGCTGCGCCAGCGCGTGTGTCTCGCACGCGCTAGGCTCGCGCATGTTGATCAACTCATGGCCCGCTTCGATGTCGTCGTGGCAACCCGTCAAGCAGAGCTGGATAATCTCCGCGAGAAGCATGCGGCGTTGTCCCAACAAGTGGAGAGCTACAAGTCACGGGCGGACGCTGCTACCAGAGAGGTGCGTCGTCTGCGCGAGCGGCAGCACGGGGAGGACGAGGTGCGCCTTCTATGCAATATGATGGAGGATAAAGAGAATCGCCTGCGCGTCGCGCAGAGTCAACTTGTGTCGCTCCAAACTCTGTGGAAGCAGCTGCAGCTACTGCGCACCGCAACAGCAGAGAGGACGGAGAGTTCTGCAGAAGGAAGCGCCCACCATGTGCCGAGCGCAAGAGCCGACAGCGATACAGACGGTGGCAAGGCGCCGTGCCTTTCGATGCAGGCAACTCACCGAGCTGCAGCGGGCATCACGGTACAAGCAACGGACAGCGCAGAGGACTCACAAGAAGAGGAGAACGCGCCGCCGTCCCCAGCCAGCTCTGTCGCCTCCCTCAACACGTGCGATGCCCTCAGCGACTTTTTCGAGGAACTTCTCAGCGAAGTCGAAGAGCTCGCGAAGGTGTGCATTCAACTGCCCTCCGCCACACCAGTCGCGGCGGTGTTCAGTGACCCTGCAGACAAAGGGCCGCAGCGCGCTCAACCATCAAAGCCTCACCCCACATACACCACGCTGAACCGCCGCCTCAACGACGGAAACAACGGCTTCTTCAGCTTCTTCGGTGGAGCGACGGAAGCCCATCTAGACTCGAAGCCGCTCTCCACATTTTTGGCCAATCTCGATCGCCTCGCACGAATGTCGTGGGAACGGGAAGAAGAGCTGCAGCTACGCGCGCGAGAGCTGGCAACCGAAGAGGAAGAGAATCACCTCAAGGACCGCCTCGTCCTCGAGTACAGCGCCAAGCTTCAGCAGCCTCAGCCTCCGCAACACCTGAGCAGCATCAACAGCCGTGACAACGCTGAAGAAAAAATGAACCCGCTGCCTCCCTCCTCGCCCGTTGCGCTGTTCTCGACGAGGGAGGAGGAGCATCTGGGCAACGGAGGTGCGAAAGGGACACCGATCACCACATCCCCAGCTAGCCTGCTCACCCTGCCAAACAACGCAACTGCAGCCTCCACGGACCTCGCCATGCTTCAGCTTTCCCTTTCCTCACCGGAGCACGGCCGGCGTAGCCGCGTCGGACCTCGCACTCCGAACAGCTCCGTTCTCTCCTCCTCCGCTTCTTCTTCGCGTCTGCACCATCACGTAACCCCGGCACCGCTTCTGCTGCCGACGCTGGTGTACGCCTACCCCCGTGTGGCAGCCGTAAGCCAGCACCTTGACGCCGAACAGCAGCAGATCCAAGTGGACTACGCCGCTGCTATCGAGGCAGAGCGACAGGGCAGACGACAGCTTACCATACAGCTACGCGACACCTACCGGCAGAACGTAGCCCCGGTGCTGCGTCGTACCATCGATGCCTTGCGGCGGCAGCAGACGTCGCTTGCGAGGCAGCTCGCCGAGCTCGGGGTCAAGACTGTGATCATTCAGTGGGAAGAAGAGGAAGAGGTCAACGACGCCGCACTACTGCGTGCGATCGATGAAGCTACTTCGGCTGCCCAGAAGCCCCTATGGAGAATTCAGCGGCGCGGTGCCGCAAGTAGTCGGAGTCGAAGCCGCGTCAGCGCCAAAAGATCAGCACACGAGGGGGAGGAATGCAGCTACGGCGATGCCTTGTCCAGCCAGTGCACATCGCTAGCGAGGTCGGAAAACGGTGGGCTGCGAAGTGAGGCAGCTGCGGCCCTGCCACCGCCATGCCGCGCATACCGACGTACACTAAGAATCACCTGCGCTGCAGCGTGCGAGCGAAATAGCATAGAAGGGGAGGATGCAGCAACGATCCCTGTGTTGTCGCCACCGCCGTCGGGCCGACACCCTTTCCAGCCCACACGCGTCCACTCCCCAGTAGCGCGAGGCCAAGCACTGGTCCCGGCTGCCTAGCGCGCGGTCAGCGCGCAAGCATCCTTCATCGGCCTCCTCCCCTTCTGAAACGCCTGTAGAGCAGAGCACCACGACATCCTCAGCGAGATTGTGTGCGGCAAGCCCGTCCAAGGTGTACGCCGCGCTGCAGCTTTGTACAAACACCCCCACCAAAGCCCTCCTACAAACCCGCAGAGACTCCCACAACGCGACGGGAGAAAGAGAGAGTTGCGCCACAGTTGCGGTCGCATCGCCGAGGCGGGCCCCTGTCAGGACCGTCGTCACACCCATCGCCACGGCATCGCTCCGTCGCAGTGGCGGGACACCTCGACCCTCTGGTGCAACCGGTGCATCGACGACAACGCGCACTTCCACTGCAGTTGCCAGTGGGCGGGGCAGCAGGGTCTGCGGAAGTGCAGTGATGCCGTCATCGCCGCGACAGAGCTGTGGGTGTGCCACTGCATCGTCTCCGTGGGCAACGAGTCAGCAGCACCGTCGCAGCGGTCTTGGGTCCCGTGCTTTGTCAGCGCGAATGGGTCGACCTGCAGTATCCTGTTGTTCTTTTCAAAACCCTGTTGTGGAGGACGTCCGCGAGTTGGTGGAGACGCTTGACAGCGAGTTTGCTGTCTCGAAGCGCGTCACCACGACGACCCCAATGCCAGTCAATGTCTGGAGGTCCTTCGAGCACACCCGCCAGGCCCTCGCTGACGGCGCTGTTCGCGTAGCTCTCACTTTCACTGGTGAAGAGGCGCGCCGCCGCCAAGAAGCCCAAGCGAAGAAAGAGGCGCATCGGCGCGAGTTCTGGGAGCTGCGCGAGGAGCTTGCCCGCATTGACGAAGACATTTTTCAGCTTCGTACCCGCTGGACGGAACTGCAGAGCACCCGGGAGAGCACCAAGGCAGAGCAGCGCATCAAGCGTGCAGAGGCAGAAGCGAAGGTGAAGAAGTGCCGCGCCTTCTACCAATCGCTTCGACGAGAAAACGAGGAGTGGCGGAACATCCACGCCGAGCTCGAGCAGGCAATCGGTGGCGAAACACAAGACTGAAAGGCAAGGCCGAGATGGTGTGGAAAAGGGGTTCCCACGACAACACAGCTCGCCGTGTTGCGTCTTTGGGTAAAGCCGTTGCCGTGTGTTTGTCTAGAACTTCTGTAGATGCCTAGAGGAAGAGGAAGAAGAAGGCGGAGAGAGGGAGGGAGGCGTTGGTAGCCGTGCCGCTCCCGTTCCATCCATCACCGCCTGTTGGTCTTCCTCCAGTCATGAAGAATGTAGTGGTTGTTGCCGCGGCTGTAGTGAATGCCGGTGTTATTAGAAATTGGTTATACATGTGTTCCTCTAGGGATCGCCATATGATCTCGCTTCGCTTTGCGGTGCAGTTAGCCGCATTGGCAAAGGTGAAGGGGGCGGTGTGTAGATGTGAGTCTCTGACCGCGTTGCTTATTTCTTGAGTACATCGTACATCCGAGTCATGTGATCCACCTGCCGTTGCAGCCCCGCACACGCAAACAAGCAGCGTCCCCCTCTCTCTCTCTCTCTCGCACCACCACCCCCTGTGTAGTTTTCGCTCTGCGCTTAGATACGCGCATTTTCTTCTTCTGCCCTTCGCCACCCCCCCCCTCTCCCCCGTGTGCTCTCGCTTGTCGGGGGGCCGCAGCGTGCCTGCCATGCTACGCAGCTACTTGAAGCAGCAGTAAAGGAAAAGATTCACACAAAAGCCTACACACGCCACCCCGTGCGAGGTAGTTAAACGTGCCATCCAGCAGCTGGTGAAGCCTAGACGGAAGTCGCGGCAGATGTCACGCTGCTCTGGAGGCAACCAAGTAAATCCATCTGCGTCGGCCTCTACACGCGGCATCGCACTTTGTCTCTCAGGCCCTTTCTCTCTGTGCTCGTACGACTGCTGTGCTGTGCCTTGAGGCCCTGGCATGAGGGAACAAAGAAAGAAAAGGGAGATGAGGCTCTAACCGAAGCCGAGGGCGCGTCCCTTTCTCGCCTCCCAGCCTCTCACTCTGTCTATCTTTCCTCTGCACCCGTCACCCATGGCATGTGTTTCTCGCTGGGCATAGCCTCTAGTCCCTCCACCCCTACCCTCTTACCTTCTCCTCGCCTACACCTTTGGTGCACGTGACGACGCGCAGCTATCAAGCAGCTTACGCGTCGCCTCATACAGCTTCGTCGCCGCACCACCGCGAGGTCCTAGCCTCACTCACCAGAAGAGCCGAACACAAAGCAGCGTGGAAATACATAAAAAGCTGGCTTGGGTTGAGGACGACGCATCTTGACTTGAGCTTTCTCTTCGTTTCCTCCCCTTCGTCAGAAGAACAAAGCATCAGCACGGAAGAAACGCCATGTTTGCCATTAGCTCTCTAATCACTCTTGTCGCACTCGCAGCTGCGTCTTTCGCTAGACCTGCCGTGGCCGCTCCTGGAGACCTGACGCAGAACGTAGATAATCAGACGTGCAGTAAAGGCTGCGTGGCCGGTCTTCTCATAACGGCGGCCATCGTCAGTGTCATCTCCTCGTCGTTGATGTGCTTCATCTTCTGGCCCGCTGCGGAGCTGAAAAGCCGCCAGGCGGCACGTGCTGCCGCTCGCCAGCGCATTCGCATCCGCAAAATTGCGGATGAGGAAGCCCGCGCCAATAACGCGGTGTCTGACGATCACAACACGTGAGTGAGCCTACGCCGCCACCCACCCACCCCCCCACCACACTCTTCTCTCTTTTTTGTTCTCCCTCTTTGGGTGCTTTCGGATAGCCGAAGCGGTAGAAGGGGGGGGAGGGAAGGGGGAGGGGGAGGCAGTCGCTACGACGCGTCGTTCTTCTCCCCCCCCCTCCCTCCCTTTTCTGTTTGTTTTTTATCGCGCGATCTCCCTTCTATGCTGGGGCATGTCTGGGTGGGGTGGATACAAGTGGATGGGACCTCTACCCCACCCCTTGCCGCTCTTCTCCTCTTCTGTGTTGGGAGTGCTCGCGGTTTATCCGTATGGTTTTCGGCGATTGCGGCGCCGGTGACGTGATTATTAGCGTGGAGAGGGAAGGAGCCGAAGGAACGGAAAGAGGAAGGGAGAGGGTGTGCGATAGGGGGACGCTGCATACTCCTTCCCCAGTGCTGCTTCTTTGGCCCCCCCCTCCCCACCAACTACCATCATCAATGTCTCTTTTCCTTCTGCCCTCGGCGTGTGTGCTTCTTCTGCCCCACCCCACCCCCTCTTACATGAAGGCTGACCGTTCGATCCCTGTCACGCACACAAACCTCATCGTATCGAGCTTAATGGCAACGGGGTCAAAGGATAACCTAACCACGTAGAAGCACGAAGGAGGTGAGGGGAAGAGAGAGGGAGAGAGAGTTGCTGTGTGGTCTATTGCCCTTTCTCTCTTATTTGTATGTCTCTCTCTCTGTATATAAAGCAGGCGCCTTTCCTTCTCTGTATGGGTGCGTGTGTGTGGTGGAGGGTGCGTGTGTGCGTGAGGGGTGCGTGTGTGCGTGCGAGGACGTGGGAAGAGGCATTCGTGCTACTCCTGGAAAACCCGTCAGAAAAGTGCAGCCCAGGTGAGCAGCACTCCTCCTCCTCCTCCTCCCCCCTCTCTCTTTCTTTCCGTTGTCTGTAGCAGCCGTGCTTTTGTTGGGTCGTGTACGTTGTGTTCGCTGAACCCCAGCGGAGGAAACAAACCCAAAAGAAAGGGGAAATGTGCGCCGGCTCTCCACATGTGCGGTTGCACATGCTGCATATTCCAGCGCCGCGCTGCGCAGTCACCCTTCGCTGCTGTGACAAGCTGCTTCATGCCCTATCGGCTAAAACGCGCAGAGTGCAGGAACCGGCAATGATGACAGCAGCAGCAGCAGCAATGCTGTCGACCAGGTGCTGCTGCTGCGAACCTCGCAATACTGATCACTGGCTTTGATGACCAAGAGACTGCGAGGGAGGACGTGGTTTGGCAAGCAATGCTGGACTTTCTCCGTAGTGAGCACGTTTGTCACGCCCACTCGCCGCAGTAGCGTACTGCAGCATCGCATCAGTTTAAATGCCCTATAGCCGCAAAGGCACAGCAGCGGTTGTAACACGATACTATTGCTGGGCTTCATGCGACAACCGCCTCCGCCGCTACAACCGAGCACGGCCTTGTCTGTCGCACCTGCGGAAGGCACCGTTGACGCACCCGCCCCCATCTCCTCTGACACCGCCACCTCAAACGTGAAGAACGTTTCGTGGACACACATGCTGTAAACCCGGCGGAAACGCAACGAGTGGCGGCAGCCCTGATGCCTATATCGAGGAAGACAGCGGTGAGCACTCGGGGCGGTAGACGAGGTAGAAGACGAGAAACAAGGGCAACAACGAACACGCCTCGTTTGAGTATCGGACGAATACGGCGCCACTCGAGTGCCACTACGCGAAGCCTGACTCAGCGAGAGTCATAGACCTCATTAGACGTCACTGACAAGGTGATTAGCGTGTGGACAACTCTCAAAAATGGTAAGAGCAACTTCCATCTCATGGATGGTGCACAACACGAACCAAGGTGTGCCCCCCCCGCATGGGGGGCACACTCGTCACCGCTGAACACTGTGTAGCTCCACGGCTGCGCTGCTGTTTTATTTTTCTGTTGGTCTTCTATTTTACCTCTGCCTCTCTCATCACCACAGCCACCACCGCTACCCACATCTCAAGAAGTGATAATAACACAAAACCATCGAAAGAGACACAAGACAATGTTCCCTTGTCTGGCGTTCGTTGCACATGTTGGTGCGGTTCCTATCCCGGCTCTCTCTCTCCTCTCTCTCTCTCTCTACTGTACCCTGCTTGTGGACCGATTTTCTCTGCTCTTCCTCTCCTATCTACGCCTCTTTCGCTTCGCAGATACACACAAGCTTATACGCTCGCTCTTATTCTCGTCCTTGCAGCCCTGGCGACCAGATGAGGTAAGGGCGGGTGCTACAACGGTCCCTCTTTGTTGCTTTGCTATAGTTCTGTATCCGCACATCCACTGTGACTTATTCTACCACCTTCACCACCTGTCCATGCAACGCTGTCTCGATGAGGCGACGTGTCGTTGACTCAGAGGGTCTCAAGGGACATGTCGGCGCCGCCACACCAATCTGGAGATCCCGACAGTCCCGGAGAGCCCTCCTCGCTGTCTTGCTTCTCCCCATCGCACTGCTCGCTGTTGGGTGTCTCCTGCTCATCTTGAGCTGGATCGTAGACAACGGCTCGACACCTGCCTCCGTCAAGGACTTTGCGATGGATGACGCTTGGTGGAACCCGGACAACAGACAAGAGGAGTGGCAGCGAGCACTACGCGATTCTGAGCAACTCAACCTCCCCGCCTCAAACAGCTTAGCCATTAATCAAGTCTTCTTCATCAGCTGCAATCAGCACGATCTCAGTCAGCTCTACTGGGCCTACATGGCAGTTGCCGCACAATGTGAAATGCTGTCTAGGGTGAATGCCACGGCGGCGCCGCCGTGTCGGAAGCTCTACGCAGGTCTGTCACCGCTGCTACCCACCGCCAACGCTGCCGCTCCTTCAAGCGAGCGGCACCGGCACATGGTAGACACGGATGAAGGAACATGGGCAGAGGAGGTGCCCCTCGGTGCATGCGGTTCCGTGTACGACTCTCCCAAGGCAGCGATGCAGCGTCTGCGATACCGGCGGACTCCGCCGCCGGGACTCCTGCTGGATGAGACTCCACACCCAGTCCACACCCACCCCGGCCCTGAGCGGCGCTTTCAGTCCGCGCCACGTGGCGCCGCCTACTCGACCAGTGTTCCAGTGGACTCCCTGATCTGGCTAGGGGATGTCATCTATGCAGACAAGATCGCAGATGGCAAGGGCACGCAGCCGCTTCTCTTCCACCACACCAATTCAATGGTAGAGGTGGGTCGATTCTGGAAAATCCAGCGCGATGCCTTGGAGTACAACGCCTTCATCGACAGCTGCGTCTCGGGGGGCGACAATGTTGACTGGAATCTGCATTCACCCAATCAAAGGTTTCTGAGCGCAGCCGGGAGTGATCGCACGCGCGTTATGCAAGCCTCCCCGGACGCCCATCCCAAGGTGTGGGGTACCTGGGATGACCACGACATGGGCATGAACGATGCCGGACGAGAGTACCCCAACCGTAACAGTACACAGGCATTCTTTCTGGACTTCTTGCGAGCCCCATCGAGCGACTCACGCTGGCACCGCGAGGGCGTCTATGGGGCCTACACGACCGACTTTAGAGACGTCGTGGATGACACGAAGGGATGGGGAACTCCAGTGCGACTCCTCATGCAGCAACTGTATGAGCACGCCATCTGCGCCGTCCTCCTCGACGCCCGCTCCTTCCGTGACCGCCCGAACGCGACCCACGCTGGCGACGCGATCGGCGCTGAGCAGTGGGTGTGGCTTGAAGAATCCCTGAAGAACTACACGACACCAACACAAGATGGGCGGGAACGCTGTGCCATGGTGCTCATAGGGAGTGGCATTCAATTCATGCTGGATGAGAAGCCTGCAGAGAACTGGGCAGCCTTCCCGCGCTCCCGGGACCGCCTCTTAGGGCTACTGCGAGCCTACCGTGTCGAGCGCGTGGCCTTTATAACAGGCGACGTGCACATGGGCGAGCTGGGTGCCGACTTCACCGAGCACGCCATTGGGGAGGTGTTGGGGTACCCAATGGTGGAGGCCACAAGCTCAGGGTTGACACATAGTGCGAACATGTACTTCATCCCCACATTCATGCCGCTGCTCTTCCCCAGCTCACGGCGCGTCGGCCTCTATGTGGGCGAGAATTTTGGCGCTCTGCGACTCTCCATAGACCTGCATCACCTGCCGTCGATTCGCTCGTACCTGACAGACATAGAGAGGGCCATGGGAACGGGGGCAGCAGCGAACGAGTCAGCGGCGCGCTCTCCGACACCACAGTGGCGTCGAGAAGCCCGCGCTGCCGTTGAGCAAGTCCTCAACGCCACCTTCACAATATTTTCCATACCAAACGGCGGCCAGCCAGTGTACCGACTGAATTTCCCTCTCTCCATGCTCACCTACGCGCATGGCCCTGCGTACCGCGATGCCAGAGTAAGTGCAGTACACGGAAGTGTGCACAAGAAGCCAACGACATCACCGACGACGCGGGAAGAGAACGGCGGCTACGAAGCGGCGAAGGGTGGAACGGAACGCACGCCATCTCTGTCGTTTAGGTCGACTCTCACGCTTACGAACGGCACCATTATGCACATCGTCCACTACAAAGACACCGAACCCGCACCATTCATTACGTGGTCAGTGCGCCAGTTTCAATACTACGTCTTCACCAGCTTCTCTGTCCCCGAGACGTTGAAGGCGATGATCTTGCTCGACGCCTTGGTCGTGGTATTGGTGCTCCTCCTGCTAATCCTTAGGCTATATCGGTGTATATGGCGGCTGCGAAGCAGCGGCGACAGACACCCCTACTGCAACGTAGAAGCCTCGCCTCACGCGTCCCCCATGATGCGGTGGCGGAACAAGACGCACCGTAGGTCTAGAAATGCATCGATAAAGAGGGACATGTCCGTCATTGGCCGTCTTGCAGTTCCCACCGACCCAGTAGAGAAGATAAACGGTATGTGTCGAGGAGAAGGGGTATCGACGTACACGGATGACACCATCTGTGTTTACCTGTGCAGGATGTGTTTGTTGTTGCGCGACTCCTCCCTCTCTCTCTCTCATCGGCTGAAGTAGTCCCCAATTGCTTGAGTCGGGTGCTGTGTTTTTTTCTTTGTTTTGATAGCGCCACCCCCCCCTGGGCGAGGGACGCCTCTGCAAGCGCTCATCCACCTCAAGTAAACACAGCAAGCGCCGTCTCTCAGCCATCTCTGTCTTCGCATATCCTTGTCCCGTGCTTAGCACATTTCCCGGCACGTTGACATGCACAGCGAGGGAGAGAGGCACCTTCTCTCTCTCTCACTCGGATGAACGCACCTCAAGTACAGGAGTAGGCAACGTACACGGGACCCCGTGTTGATCCGGCCCGCATCGCCTGTTGCAGTAGTTTTCGGCACCTTTCCACTACCGCCATCCCATGCCTACCCCCTGCTTCCGCTATCTTCTGTCCTCTTTTCTCCACCTTTTCCAGCTGAGGCGTGCCCTCGCTCGCTCTCTCTTTCCTTTCCCACAGGCATACACGCTCTTGTTGTTTGTTGTCCACCTGCTTCTACGGAAGTCTCGGCATCGCTGCCCTCTCCATCATTGTCCCTCTCGCGTTGCGGTGCTGATCTCTCTTTTGTGTGATCACAAGCCACGCACACCCCTCCGACACAGACGCACATAAAGGCAAACACACATTTTCCTTTTTCTACTGTCAACCCGAAACACACTCACACAGCGTCCACATTACCACACAGACACGCACACACCCAAGCACCCCTCTCCTTGTGTGTGTGCGTGCCTGTATCTTGCCTAGTGACAAAGGTTAGCCGTAGGTTGTGCTTTCCTCCCTCGTGCTTCTTTATCGGTCATTGTCTTTTGTATTTGAGGCCCCCTCCCCTTCCCCCTCCCCCTCCCTCCCTCCCTTCAGTTGGTGTGTGTGTGCTTGTGCTTTATCACTCCCTGGTACGTCTGCTGTTCCCTGAGGAAGTACCACACGCTCCTTTTTCCTTACGAGAAACACTTGTTGGTCATTTTCTCTCGGTGCGCGTTTTCCCACTCCCTCTCCCCTCAGCCCCATCCCACTGAACTCTGCTCGCTGCAGCATCGGCGCCCTCCTCCCTCTCCATCTCTCTGTAAGTGACCTCTTGGCTCTCCTTACACGTGCTTAGCCCCCCCCCTCCCTCACCTCTTTTCAGCCTTCCTTTTGTTTGGCTTTTTGGCCTGTTGTGGATCTCCGCCTACTTTGACTGCCTCCACACACACACACCTCCTGCTCTGCATTCCTGCGTAGTACTTCTTGAGCCAGCAGTTAATGCAGAAGAGAGAGAGAGAGAGAGACGTGCATCCAGGAAAGGAAACTGACTCTGTGTTCGCTTGTCTACCTTTGCCTCAGCACCAACGCCTAAGCGTGAGTACGCACAAGTACACCCTTGTTTGACCCTTTTTCTTTGACGGAGCGCCTCCCATGTCGATCACAGTCACAGCTGGGGTGAAGCGGTACCCCTCCTTCCGCTTCGCCATCGATCGTGGCGGGACGTTCACCGACATTATTGCTCACGTCGCTCAGGCAGACGGCACAGTGACTCAGGAAGTCACAAAACTGCTTTCTGTAGACCCACAGCACTACTCCGATGCCCCAAGCGAAGGCATTCGCCGCATTCTGCGCAAGTACCTCCCCGACACGGTGGCCGTCACCGGCCCGGTAGATGCGTCGCACCTTGAGGAGGTCCGCATGGGCACAACCGTCGCGACAAACGCGCTGCTGGAACACAATGGCGAGCGCTGCGCAATGGTGCTGACGGAAGGCTTCGAGGACATCCTCACCATTCGCGACCAGGCACGGCCGCACCTGTTTGCACTGAACATCGTGAAGGCCCAGGCGCTCCCGGAGCAAGTGATGACTGCAAAGGAGCGCATTCGCCCAGTATCACTCAAGGAGCAATCCACGTACGCGTCGCAGGCGGCGTGGCCCTCGACGTGGGTACGCTGTGGGGAGAGCTTTGTGATCGATGTGCTGCAGCCGCTGCACACCGACGACATCCGGCAGAAGCTGCAGGCAGCCTACGACGCCGGCATCCGCAGCGTGGCTGTGTGTCTTCTCCACTCGTACGCCTATGCCAGGCACGAGCAGCAGGTCAAGCAGATTGCGCAGGAGGTCGGCTTCCCTGCCATTTCGCTGTCCAGTGAGCTGATGGCACTCATCAAGTACGTGCCACGCTCCATCACAGCCTCCGTGGACGCCTACCTGAGCCCGCTCATCCTCAACTATATTGCCTCCTTCAAGGCGAATTTCGTAGACAACCTGGCCGGTGTGCAGCTGTACTTTATGCAGAGTGACGGCGGGCTGACGAGTGCCGAAACCTTCTACGGCTACCGTGCTGTCCTTAGCGGCCCGGCTGGTGGCGTCGTGGGGTACGCCCACACCTGCGCCGAGGACTTGGGCGCCGCCGTGCAGGCTGTGGGCTTTGACATGGGTGGCACAAGCACTGACGTCTCAAGGTGCGAAGGGCCCATAGTGCACCACACCGTTGAGGCTGAGATTGCTGGTACACCCCTCCAGGCTCCGCAAGTTCAAGTGCACACCGTTGCCGCAGGCGGCGGGTCGCTGCTTCGGTGGGAAAACGGGATGTTCCACGTGGGTCCCGCCTCTGCCGGTGCGCACCCGGGTCCCGCCTGCTACGGCAAAGGCGGTCCGCTGACAGTGACAGATGCAAATCTGGTGCTGGGTCACCTGCACCCCGACTACTTCCCCAAGGTGTTTGGCCCCAACGCTGACCAGCCCCTGGACAAGGAAGCCTCTGTGAAGCTGTTCAAGGCCCTGGCCGAGGAGATCGCATGCGACAGCAGCGCCAAGTACACTGACCCTGCTATGTCGGTCGAGGAGCTCGCCTTTGCGTTTGTCCTCGTGGCGAACGAGGCGATGTGCCGCCCCATTCGCAACATCACCGAGGCCAGCGGCTACCGCTGCGGCGAGCACGCGCTGGCGGTCTTTGGTGGTGCCGGCGGCCAGCACGCGTGCGCCATGGCCCGCTCATTAGGCATGAATAAGATCTACGTGCATCGCCTCGCCTCCATCCTGAGTGCGGTAGGGACGAGTGTGACGGACGTCGTGGAGGAGCGCATGGCGAGCGTGCGACTGGACCTCTGTGCGGAGGGGCTAACCCCCGTGTTGGAGCAGCAGTTCGGCGAGCTCATTGCCTCCGCCACGGCTCAGTTGCATCGACTTGGCTTCGAAGACGATTATATTATCACTGAGCGCTTCCTGAGCATGCAGTACGAGAACACCAACACAAGCCTGATGATCGCGGAGGACAATCCCCAGGAGGTCGCCGCGCCAGTCGCCTTAAGCACTGACAAGTTCAAGCGCCTCTACCTGGCGCAATACCAGCAGCAGTACGGCTTTGTACTGAGCGGCGCCCGTCGCATCATCATCGATGGTGTGCGCATCCGTGCCCGTGGAACAGTGTACCGTCGATCTGAGCGTGAGGCACAGGCGGCAAGCGCGGTGACTGCCACACAGAAGCAACTCCAGCAACCTCCGTACACGACTCGGCCAAGGAAGGTGCCACCACAGCCGGTGTCCATGACGCGCAGCTACTTTGCCTCTGGCTGGGAAGAAATTCCTGTCTACCACGTCGACCCCGCCAACGGCCCTCTCCGTGGCCCTGCGCTGCTCATCATGAGCGGCACAAGCGTCCTGCTGGAGCACGAGTCCACGGCGTACACAAACGACAGAGGCAACGTTATCATCCACACGGCGCAGGTTGTGGAGCAGTTCACAACGGAGCTGAACCCGCTGCCGCTCTCCATCTTCTCCCACCGATTCATGTCGATAGCAGAGCAAATGGGCAATGCGCTGCAGCGGACGAGCATCTCGACCAACATCAAAGAGCGCCTGGACTTCAGCTGCGCCATCTTCGACCCCGACGGTAATCTCGTCGCTAATGCGCCGCACATCCCTGTGCACCTTGGAGCTATGGGGGCCGCGGTGCGCTGGCAGCGGGACCACTACGGATCGGAGTGGAAGGAGGGCGACGTCATGCTGACGAACCACCCCGCCTGCGGGGGCAGCCACCTGCCCGACATCACCGTCATCTCCGCGTTCTTCCAAGAAGGCAAGATCATGTTCTACGTTGCCTCACGTGGCCACCACGCCGACGTGGGCGGTACGACGCCGGGATCCATGCCACCCTTCTCGAAGACACTCACTGAGGAAGGGGCGGCCATCAAGACGCTGAAGCTAGTCCAGCAAGGCACCTTCAACGAGGACGGCATCCGCGAAGCCCTACTCGCCCCCGGGAAGCTGCCGGGCATGTCCGGGTGCCGCACCATCGAGGACAGCATCTCTGACCTCCGTGCGCAGGTGGCCGCCAACAACCGCGGCATCCAGTTACTGCAGGGCTTGATCGAGTCCTACACGCTAGAGGTGGTGCAGGCATACATGAAGCACATCCAGGCCACCGCCGAGCTCGCCGCGCGCAGGGTGCTGCAGCGCATCGCTCGTGAGTACGGCAAAGCAGGGGACAGCAGTAGCGCGGGCATGGATCTGGTGACGCTACAGGCAACAGACTACATGGATGACGGCACCCCGATCTGCCTGCGCATCTCGATCCAGCCGAACAGCGGCGAAGCCACGTTTGATTTCACCGGTTCTGGAAGCCAAGTGATGAACTCGACTAACTGTCCGACTGCCGTTGTGCACTCCTCCATCATCTACTGCATCCGCTGCCTCGTCGACTCGGACATTCCGCTGAACCAGGGCTGCATGAAGCCGATCACGGTGGTGGTGCCACCCAACTCCATCCTTAGCCCCGACGAGGACCTTCCGGTGGTAGCCGGTAATGTGACAACCAGCCAGCGCGTGACGGATGTAGTGCTCATGGCCCTGCGTGCCGTCGCCAACTCGCACGGCTGCATGAACAACTTCACCCTGGGCGCCAGTGACTTCGCCTATTACGAGACCATCTGCGGCGGCAGCGGCGCCGGCCCAACCTTCGCCGGCACGTCTGCCGTACACACGAACATGACGAATACCCGGCTCACCGACCCCGAGATCTTCGAGGCGCGCTACCCGGTCTTACTGCGGACCTTCCGCATTCGCCGCAACTCGGCGGCGCAGGCCGCCACCGCGGCGGCGACGGCGTGGTGCGCAGTGTACTTGCGCTGCGTGACATGATCGCGGTAGTGCTGACAGAGCGACGCGTGTTGGCGCCGAAGGGTCTCTTTGGTGGTGGCAGCGGCGAGCGGGGCTTGAACATGCTGTACGTGCCTGTCCCCCCCTCTGGCACAGCCCCCCCTGGCGTGCCTGCGTGGAAGAACGCGCAAGACATGCTGCACGACGAGGAGCGTGGTCCGTGGATGGGGGAGGAGCAAACGACTCTCTACCACCCTCGCAACATTGGCGGCAAAAACGTCGTGGATGTGAAGATGGGTGACATCATTACCCTCTTCACTGCCGGCGGTGGTGGGTGCTACGCCGAGTCGGCGTAGTAGTCACCGGTCCACGACAACGACACGTGAGCAGAGGGGATGTAGATGGTGAGCGTGCACACACAGGTAAGGAGGAACATGAAGAGCATTGCAGCACACACAAAAATAGCAAGAGGTGAGCTCAGAACGTTCTGCACACCTGACGGAGCGAGTGTAGCATATGACACGTTTATTTCTCCTCTCTTCGCATACCCTGGTGGCGAGGGGGACACCTCCGTGCGTGGTATCTCAGGGTTCAGCACCCCCTCCGACTCTCTGTGGAGAAGCCAAGCAGCCCCCTTCCCCCCTTTTCCCTTGCCAATGCGGAGCCACCTCTGGTGGGGACAGGGTCAGGCTCTGCGTGGCGTGGCGTCGGATCGACCTGCACCGGTGCGCACGCTTGCATCACCCACATGATGGGGCAGCGTGTCAGCGTGACCCGAATGTGTCTCGCGCGGCCCTCGCTGCCCACTGGAGGAGGGAGCCTGCGGAGCGAGGGGCGGGTGTGTAGAGTGTGATACCGAGGCGGTGCGGAGACGGCTGGGCTGGCGCATTGCTGCAAGGCGTGGCCTACGGCTGCTTCGCACCGCGCGATTGGGGACCGGAGCAGGGTCGGGGGGCAGAGTGGAGTAACACTCCCGTTGTATGGCCGAGAGTGGACGCACTAAATGGGAAGATTTTATTCGTGTAGCGTATATCCACGTGTGCACATGTGTGTGTGTGGTGTGTGTGTGTGTGTGTGTGTCGGAGAGAAGAAAAACACGCGAACGGTGCCGCACCATCGCCACACACATCATTCTCACTCCCACTCGCTCTCAGAAGATGTTCATATGCAACGAGAACCACCGAAGCGCCATGTTGCCCGTCTGTATATGCACAGTCAGCCCATCCCTTCCTCTCTTCTCTGGTTCTCGACCTATTGCGGTGCCGCAAGCTGCTTGCTCGTGTACAGCCCTGCACACACACACACACACGTAAACATGCCAAGCGTTGCATAGCTCACTCCATTACTGCACCTCTCCACGCTATCCTCCCTCTACGAGACACATATGCGACCTCTTTCGCTTGCTCCGCTGTTATACACATACCACTGTTACTTTTCCTTCCACTGTTTCAGCCTCTCGACCCACTTCATATTCTCTCTTGTGAAGCGCACTCGACAGCAGATGTCCGCGCCCACAGGCTCCCCTACGAAAAGATCAGAGAAATGCTCCCCTGCAGCACCTCCCGGCGGAGATGAGCCCCCGCTATCGCACAGTGGGTGCCGAGAAACAACATCAAGCATAGATGTTTCTGCGGCCGGTTTGCAGAAAGGTAGCACTGCTACAGCCCCGACTCCTGCGGAAAGCCGCGGTGCCATCGTCCCACACGGTGAGTCTCGGGCCGCGGTGCGCCCCCGCTCGCCTGCCCCAGCTCAGCATAGCAGCGGTGCTCTCATCCCCTTCAACCCAACAACGCGCTGCATTGCTATCGGCGCCGCCAAGGCCGGCATCTCCATCGCGGACGGCCTTCTTCTCTCCAGCAGCACTGTCCTCAACCCGGTCATCTCGGCATCACTTGTTGTTTACGAGTCGGTTAAGGTATTACAGGCGTACCGAGACGGCAACCTCACCGCCCTTGGTTATCGCACCACCAAGGGCGACGTCGCGCTACACATCGGAAAAGAGTTGACCACGATGGGCTTCGGTATGGCCATCGGTCACGGCGTAGGCGCCCTCATCGGTCTCAGCGCGATCCCCGTGGCTGGCCAGCTCGCTGTGACGACGGTTCTGTCCGTTGGACTGGGCATCTGCGTCGGTACGCTTCTGACGCACTATGTCGATCGCTTCATGGCGCGTCTCCAGCTTCGCAACCAGTATGGCTACCCCGTGGATGAGCGCGGCGCGCGCCGCCGCTTTGAGGTGCTGATGGAGCGCCGCCACGACCTGTCCACACTGGAGACGTGCCGCATCGTGCAGCATTACGCCGACTACCGGGTGGCGAGCGGATGGGAAAGCCCAAACGACCTGGCCGACTACAGGACCTCGGGCGACATCACACACATGCCCGTCTCTCTGCAGCACTTTGCGGCGGTCCAACTCCAGCGGAAGTGGGGCTTTGTAAAGGAGCGGGCGCAGTGCCGGCAGATCTACCGAGCCTTGCTGTTGGTACATCACCCGGATCGCGGCGGGTCTACCGAGCTGGCGGCGCAGCTGAACAAGGACTTCGAGCTGTTTGCCTTCTGCCAGGGGTGGGACAGTGACTGCGCGTCGCTCCTGCGCAGTGCGGAAGGCAGCCCCGGGACCGCGGCGCACGCCGATGGCGCCTCGCGGCGTCGTCGTGGCAACGTCGTCGTGAGCTACCTCCGCTCACTCTTCCGGCCAGCAACGAATTCGCGCGTTGGCGCCAACGACCTGCATCAGTTTGGCCTGCTGGCCTTGGAAGCTGGAACCCCGGCTGAGATGCACCGCCGCGACGTCACTGCTGCGCTTTCCTCATTCTCCGCCGCCGGCGCGGCAGGTGACGGCGGCGATGAGGCGGCACCGGAGAAGTCTGGGAGTCTTGGCGACATTGACAGCGTCAGTGATGAGGACGACTACGGGGACACCGAAGCGGTGGCGGCGGGGCGCCAGCGCAGCGTCACGCGTGTGCTGCGTGCCCTGCATGAGGTCTACAAGGCCACCGCGGAAGTGATCACGTTTTCTGGACTGATCCGGCTCTCTGACGATCCCAGACGATGGGCCCAGCTGCGCCAGGATGTGGACCTCTTTCAGCGGCTCCAGTACTTCATCTCACTGCGCGCGCAAGCACTGGCAGCGACCCCTCAGGAGAGCACCGGGCACGCAGCAAAGCAGTACATATTTCGCGCCTTCCGCTGGTCGACCGTTCAGGAGGCAGTGGCGAAGCGGGAGGAGGTCCGTGGCGCCATCGTCGCCGCCGTCTTCACGCGGGAAACAAGTGAACAGCTCACCTCCCTGCTGGAGCTGTGGCGCACCGCCAAGGCAATGGCGGAGAGCTACTTCCGCGCCTGCCAGCAACGCGAGGCGGACGGGCGCCCAGCCACAAGCCACAACGAGGACGAGGGTCGCCAGACGCTAGACGCACTCCTGCGCATTCACACGCAGATCGAGGCGGCCGGTACGGCAGCACGGGCACCGTGGCAGGAGCGCATGGAAGAGTGGGCCACGCGGACGGTGCCGGGTTTTTCATCCTTTGGAGAGGACGTGAAGGAGGCAGGCCTGACGGCAAGCAACGCCCTTGCAGCCGATTACGCGGCCCACGCCTTCGCGACTGCGCGGCAGCAGTGCAGCGAGTACTTCAAGGCGTGGGGTCGAAAGCAGGAAACACTGCGAACTCTTCTGGCGGAGCTGAGGCTGGAGTACGCCGCACTGCGGGGCAGTGTGCAGAGGTGCGGCGGCGACGCCCCGCCTTCAACGGCGCCTGGTCTCGCCTGCAGCCCTGAAGCCGCAAAGCGGATCGACGACTATCAAACCCAACTGCTCCTGCTTCACAAGCAAATGGCAGAGGTGGACGTGGGCGTGGCAGAGTGGGCCAACACCTGTGCCGCCCACTTCCCGGAGCTCACGGCGACGCTGCGTCAGCTGCCGTCCACGTGCGTTGAAAGCGTCGTCGGAGTGCGAAAGGAAAGTCACGTATACGGGTACAGTCTGGATGAGGAGGCTCCGACACGGCACGACTGGACGCCCCGTTTTGTCGCTTTTGAGCGTGAGCGCACTCTCCTCCACTACACGTGCGTCGAGGTCGAGCCCGTGAACCCGCTTGACTCGCTCACACCTCGCCTCCCCTCGCGCGACTCGTCCGACAGCGCTGGGTGGGGGAAACCGGCGATGGGCGGGGAGGAGGGCGACGTCATTGGCGCCCTCCTGCGCAGTTTCGAGGCGAACGAGGTCATCGAGGACACGGTGGTGAGCCCACAGGGGGTTGGAATGACGCTCCTCCAGGCACTGTACAATGACCCGCTCACTGGGGAGATCACGCCGTGCTGGCTGAAACGCTACTCCTTTTCTGGCGTACAGAGCAGGGAAGGCGTGAGGAGTGCCCGTACACTCGCACAGCGCATTTTGGCTGAGGAGGTGGCTGTCCCAGGCATGTGCAGCAGCGACTGGGTGGTGTCAGCCCGCGACATCTTCTACAACCGCGAGCGTCAAGAGATGTTTGTGCACTACGTGCGTGGCGCCACCCAGCAGCGCTTTCGCTCCGCCAACGACGTGCGACGCCAGGTGGAGCCGCTCGGCCTACGCTGGCTGCACGACGTTCTGGAGTGCGTGGTGTGCCTGCACGCCTGTCAGCTCGTACACGGACACATCCGTCTCGGCGCCTTTACCTACGATGATTTTGGCAACACGGCCCTCGGTGTCTTCTACCCCGCCTGGGGAGGTTTCAACTCCGTCACCCCCGCGACAGCCGGGGAGCCCAGCGCTGTCACCACGCCCGCGCCAAGTCTCGCCGACCGCCAGCACTGCGACGTCATGGGTGTTGGCATCATGTTGCTTACGGAGCTGCTGCCTCTCTTTAACGCGGCGCGTAGCAGCTCCGCCACGCCGGCTCTGCTGCCCACCTCGAGACAGTCTCCACCTCTTCCCCGTGGCGGCGGGACGGAGGGAGACGCCGCCTCGGATGACATGGTCCGTGTCGTGGAAGCCGTTGCGGCCCACCTCGTAGGGGAAGAGGAGCCACGCTGGTCACTGCTGGACGCACGGCAGTTTGTGCGCCGCTTTCTGGAGTTCCGCTCCGGCGACTTCGACATCTTCTCGAACCAGGTGGCATACCCCGCCTCCTGGGCAATCCACGGCGCCGCACCACCGGTGCAGCTTGTCGCTGTGGACGCGACGCCGTTCCACTTTCCAGCCAACCTGACGGTGTCGGCCGCTGCAGTGCGAGTCTACCACAATCGCCATGTCTCACTATGGGAAACGTACTGGCAGTGCCGGCGCAAGATGGCCTCGTTGCGCCGCGGCAGCCACATGCTGCCGTCCATGGTGGCACATGCCCCTCCAATTCTCTTGTGCAGCGATGACTTCGAGGTGCATGAACGCTACCTGTGGTTCGCGTGCGCGCAGGAGGAGGTGGTATGGGAGCGCTGCCAAAACGGCTTCCGCTCCTTACGACGAGGCGCGGCGCAGCTTACACCCAGGAACGATATGCTGCCCTTCTTGCTTGGCGCGCCGCCGACACGTTGTGACGGTTGTGCTGACCTGTGGGGCGTCATCTGCCGCGTAGCGCTCGGCTCCACCCTTGAAGAGACCGAGGAGGAGTTCGCCGCTGCGGAAAGCGAGGCGGACATGACCACGGCGCAGTTCAATAAGTTATCGTACGCCGCCCAGCGCCGCAGCCATCTCGTCACACGGCGCCCGGCGGGTCCGGGGCAGCAAGCCCCGCAACCGCCTGCGATCTGGGTGCCGTGCCCGTGGGCCCGCTGCTATCCCGAATACGTTGTGCACATTTCGTGGCCGTGAGGGCTGGCAGATACGCGCTGGCCCAAACGTAGTGCCGGGGGCCCCGCCCGCCGCCGCCGGGGGTCAGGGCCGCCGGGAGGCGGCCCCGGCGCGGGGGGCGCGGCCCGCGCGGCGGCCCCCTCGCCCTCGGGGGCCCCCCCAAGCGGCCCTCCCGCCACGAACGCAGCCGGGGCGGCCGCCGCCACTGCACAAGAGCGCCAGGCCGGCGGCGCCGCGCCGCGCACCCCCCGCGCCCGCCACGCCGGAGCCCCCGAACACCCGACGAGCAAAAAGCCCCGCAGGCATGCCGTGCGAAATGCACCGCGCGCAGAACGCGGGCGCGCCGCTAGGGCCCGCCAAGGAGCCGGGCCGCCACGCCCACCCCAACCACGCCGCGCGCAGAAAAACAGCAGGCGGGCGTGCGCATACGTTGCATCGCTAAGGGTTTCGCCGGGGGCTGGCCCTGGCGGGATCATGGCCGCGGGCCGCCCCCCCCCCACGCGCGAAGGCGCCGTGGGCAAACGGATGCGTTTCGCATCAAGAACCATCCCGCGCAAAAGCGGCATTTTTGATCTTATGACGGATTGCTGAAAGATCACAAGGCAGTAGCGCGATTTGTTGGAAAGGTCTGGCGCTGTGTCGCCGTTCTCGTTTGCGCCCGCTTCCCGCGCCGGCTCGCGGGCGGGGGGGGGCCGTGCCGCGGTAGGCGAAAGGCGGGTGTTCCCGCCGCCCGCAAAGGGCTGTTTGCAGCGGGGCCTTTTGGTGACGCCCCAACCCCGCCTGCCTTTTCGCAATAGGAAAAGGGTGCTTCAGGAGAATGCGACACATCAAATATCACGCCTTTTTTCTCACCAGGAGACGCGGGGCGGGATAAAACCATTCTTCGTGAGGCGGGGCGGGGCTTTTTGCCCTCCCGCCGCGCCGAGGTGTAGATTTAGGGGGGGGTCGCGTTCCCTAAGCGATGTGCAAAAACACAAAGGCAATCGAATGGCACCTGACCTTATAGGGGGGGTTGTTGAGATGTGGTGTTGGTTCTGGGAAAATTGACCGGCTGGGTGCAATAAATATGACAACATGGAAATTACGGCCCCAGGTCGGAGAAAATGTTTTCTTATGGATTTTTACCTTCCCTTTCGTCCCTTTATCCCCTCTCCGGCGATCACACTAAGTGAAGTTGATGCGGCCCGCGACGCAAAAACGCCCGCCCACCCAACCCTAGACACGAATCTCTCGGATGACCGGAACGGACCGGAAGGCCACAGAAAGGCGAACCGTTTTTCCTTCCGCGGATGCGGGATGTGTGTTTTCTGGGAACCGTGTGGGGGTGCTAGGGTTAACCGTAGCGTGGGCAAACGGCGCGCTGAGCCTGCCAACGCAGGAGGCGAGTTGTGTATCTTGCGATTAGTAGATTTTTCTTAAAATAATATTTTACAAGTCATTTTCTCGTTTTCGACAAATTTTCAAAAAGTTTCTTAACAAAATTTTCCCTCAATCCATGAGTGTTGTTTCCTTTCTTTACACCCCCTTCCTGATGGCAGGCGCCTGACGCCAAGCTGTTTTCTCCCTTCCACGCAAATGGACCTTAACGGTCTTCACCGGTGGGGACTCGTCCCCGAAGGCGCACGAGAGACACCGTTTTTCAAATTGGGTCCAGGCCCTGTTTTCCGTGTTTTTTCGCACCCGGCGTCGCCCCGAGACTCGGTGCTAATATGGCAAAAATCTGACCCGCAACGGGTCAGGTGCGGGAACGGGCTGGGACGTCACAGACCCTCGCGAACAACACGATTGAAAGCGAGTGGGCGCACCCATCATCCACTCAGTTCCCCCTTATTTGTTCAGCCCACCCTGTTTTCTTCCCCCCCGATTCCCTTCCTAGTGTGGTGCGTTGGTAGTTTCCTCTGCAGCATGGGTTCCCGGTTCTTCCCGCCGATCCCTTCGGGTTCTGTGGCCTCCGTGTTTTGTAGATTTGCCGACCGTTGCGCCGCCGCGGATGCTAGCGCTTGTAGCTCGAGTGCTTTTCGGTGGCTGGCCTAATAGTTTCCTTGCTTCTGTGGACCCCCGCATGTCCGTTTGGCATGCCGCCCTCCGACCGTTATGAGAAGGCACCCGGCGGGGGAGGCTTCCCCAGTACCGGTGCGAAGCCATAAGAAATAGCACACAAAAGAAGTCCAAGATGATTGGATGTGCCCTCACGCGACTGATCGCGATAGGGGAGGCCGGCGTAATAACCACGACGCGGCGCCGCGGTCGTGGTTGCGTGCCCGCCTTGCCGCTTCCCAACGAGGTCGCGAAGACCCCCTCCATACCCATCTGCCTTCCACAAATCTTCCCCACTTCTCGCCCTTGATTGTCTTCGCGAGCACCCTATCACGGGACGGTGGCACTGGCGAGTCGCGTGTTTTCTGAAGTTGTTCGCCTGCAGGGATGTGGTCGGGGAAATGCGCTGGGTGCGCCCGGCGGGGTGTTTGGAATTCCGCGCCGCCCTTTTTTTTGGCGGATGGGATCCCCGGGCGGGAAAGGTTGCCTTCCCGCCAGCGCGGGGCGACTTTTCGCGGCGGTTCGTCGCGAAGCAAGCGCGGCAGCAATTCTTTTTGACTTCTGGGTTCCTTGGGGACACTGGCAGCGTCTTTTCGTTGTGTTAGAAGGTACTTAGTGGAAGAAAATGGCCGCGATGTTTTTCTTCGCGTGCCATTTTATCCTCGGAAAAAGAAAACTATCTGGACGCACGGTGGTTGGTCGGTTTTGGCGCTTAGGTTTTCAGTGAATAATGCCTGTCAGGATTGTCTGGTTTCCGGGATTGCGGCGCGTTTGGTGCGGCTGTTTTCTCGGAGGTGGGGGTGGCGGCTGTTGTTGTCCTTTGCGGGTCGCGGGGTTTGTTGTTTGGGTTTTTCTGGGGTCGTCACTGCCCCCCGCCTAATTTGGCTTGGCGCTGGCGTTTGCGGGGCTTGCCTGCTGTGAACTAAATTTGGGATGCCGCGATGCAAATGCGCGCCTATTGTGTTGGGTCAAATTTAAATTTTTAATGGTGTTTCCCCTCCTTTCGCGCAAGGGTGGCATTTGGAACTCCCGTGCACGAATCCTTTTTTCAGGATTGTTCGGGGTTCGGGGGTAGTTCGAACATGGGCCGGACGCCTTTTTCCACGCCTCCCTTGCGCTTTCGCTTACCGGAACACCCCTCAAATACGGTAGGGGGAAGTGGCGCCTTTGCCCGGGTTTGTAAAGGCTTTTGCCAAAGGAGGGAAACAGGGTCGTTGAAAGAACTGCTGGCAGGGTGCATTTTTACGGACGCGTTTGGAGAAAAGGTTGGATTACCGCATTTCACTTTCATTCCAATCGCTGATCCTGGCGCGTCGGTGTTGCGGGTCGATCGGTGCGGCGCCGTGTGGGATGTGGCCGCTGCTAAAAGTGACGGAAAATCGCCTGACGCCCCCCACGCCGCAGCCGCTTGGGCATACCGCCACCGGGGGCGGTTCAACATTGGGGGGTGGTGGTGGGGGCCGAAAGACTTTCTTACAGGATGAGGGAAAGAACCGCATCCTTCTCATGGGGGGCTTTTATCATGGAGATTACAACAAAATGATCCCCGCGCGTGGTGTTAACGATGCAAGCCAGTTTTCCAATTTGTCTCATTTTAGATAGGGCTCGAATGGGGGGGGGCAACGCGGGGAAGATCGGTTTTGTTTTCAAAGCACATACCTGCTCGTCGTTACTTCAGTATTCGCCCTGATGATGTGTGCGGCTCTGCAGTTTGCTGGGCATGAAGTCAAGGCGCTCTTCGGATCTCGCATTCCTATCAAATCTTCTTCCATGTTCTGCTCTCTCCTCCGCTTGTTCCTCATCCCCTTTATCTGCCGAGTCCCGTTTCAAAGGGCTGGGGACTAACAAGTCACAAGAGCCCAGGGGGAGTCATTATGCAGAATACACACACACATACACGCAAAGTAAGAGCAAATGGCGGTGACACAAAAGCAGACATACCTTTCCGTGTGCAAGCAGCTAAATGAGCCTCCTCTTCGCCAGCTTTTAGAGACCTTGGAGTATGGTGATGCAAGGCTAGACGTTAGCGGAATTTACTTACCACGGAGACACTTTCGCTGCTTTTTACGTTTTATCGAGGAGCGACCCGACATAGAAGAGCTAATTTTGGACGGCGTGGACATGGGTGTGAAGGAGGCAAAGCTACTGAAAGAGCACCTACTATGTTCTTGCGTGACGAAGCTGAGCTTGCAACGGATAAAACTGGATTCTGCAAGCGCCAATATAATTCGCCAACTCTGCATTGAAGACTCGAACTTGGTGTCTGTTATGCTGCCTGAGACATATGTACCTTCCTATCTAGTCGATGAAATCATGCTAATTGTCGACTTGAATCGCTTAAATGTGGAATCGCTGCGCTCCACAAATACTGCAGGGGTGCTACAGGGAACATCCACTATTGCAAGATGGAAACTTTGTAGGGGGAAAAAGTATCACCGCTTTTCTTCAGCTCTGCCACTGTTATCTAGTGCGACGAAGAGAGTGGTTGACGATTTTGTTACATCATACAAGTCTGTTTTTACTGATTTCTCTTTTCAGCCAGGCGCTTTCAACCACCCTGTTACAGGAATTGAAGCAATTCGGTGGAGTACATACTGTGGACTGAGCATGTTTCACAAAGGTGATAGGGATGGATCAAAAGGGCTTTTCTGGCCATCGTCTCACTATAACAACCAGAGTTTGTGCGCCACTTTGAATATTCTCCGCTTTTACGATATCCTCAGCAAATCTTTGCTACTAGAGCGATATCCCCAGCCTGGGTTGTACGTGTTCCGCCTTTTTGTTGACGGATTACCTGTTGAGATATGCGTTGACGATTTAGTGCCGTGTATTTATGTAAGTGGGAGGTGCATCGTTGTCGGATTGGGTTCATGCTGTAGTCCTTTTTATGCTGCCATTCTCGAGAAGGCCGTTGCAAAAGCAATCGGTGGTTATCGGTACCTCCAAGAATTATCGTTATGCGACTACATCGAGCTTCTTACAGGTTGCACATGTTTCGAAGTGAATTTATTGAGGCGATCACCGATTTCTACTACTTTTGATACGCTACGAAGCTTGAACGAGGATGGCCACAAGTTGGTCGCGTATGCTATCCCACGTACCTTAATTGAGGAGCGGATTCTCGAGGATAGCGGCATGTGTTGCAGAATTCCATTCACTATTTTAAAAACTGATATCTGCCAAAAACATGATGCTCACTATGTTTTTTTGGTTCAGCTGGCTGCCCCGTTGACTGGAAGGCTCCTCAAGTTCGCATTTGAGTATGAAATATACAAAACAGAGGAGGTGAACGGGAATTGTGTTTTCTGGCTGACCTTTGAGAACTTTGCTGCTGCGTTTGAGCGAGTGTTTCTTCTTCTGTGGCCTTTCGACGACACTGTATTAAATCATAAAACGACTGTGGAGTTCCAAGCAGCGAGCGAGTTTCTGTCTGCATCTTCTCAATTCGCCAAGAACTCCAGCTTTTTGATTCAAAATGAAGGAGGCAGCTCAACTCCGGTTATGGTGTCATTAGTCGCTTCTTCCGCACCTCACACTCAAATTGGAGCACAATGTCTTTTTTACAAGGGTGTTGGCGCTGGGAATGAAGCTTCCCAACGTCGCTACAATGTGTCTAAAAACAACGCAGTTTTTGAATCAGAGGAGTTTGAAGGGAATGAGGGAGCAGTTTTTTTCAATCTTCTCCCCGCAGAGTGCCTGCAGATGACTCTTTCTTCGCATGTACCCAGCAGTTTCAGGATTCGAATATCTGCAGTGGGGAATGTCAGTGGAATACAGCTTCCTGACACAATGGTGTCGTTGACTTTTTCTGGAAAGTGGAATACGCTCCTTAAAGCAAAGCGGTTTTCTGACGATATTTTGCGACTTCGCACGATTGATGGTGAGCGCACTATCAGCCTTGTGCTTGCTCTCTCTCAAGCCACTGGCGACAGTCCTCCTTTCCCACACGGAGTGCTTGGTTGGAACGGTACGTCTACCAACGTTGTGGATACAACCAAGCCAGGTTTTTCCACCCAACAGGAAAAGAGCACTCTCTGCGTACACAGCTTTGTGCTTACTCTCGCTGCAGGTGAAAGTGTCTTTCTCCTTCCTTATTGCTGCGGAGGTCGATGTCCTGATGGTTATGATCTTACGGTTTTCTGTGAGGAGAGGTTTGCCCAGAGCAGAGTGAAAACGACCTCTGTACTGTGATGTAAAAAAGTCTTGAATATACTTTATTTTTACACATTCACATGTGAAACAGAAAACGATAGACTAAGGATGATGCTTAAATACTGAAACTCTTGCAGTGGAACCATTAGTAATGTTTTTTCTCCCCCAAGCGCATTTACCATAGCAAGGGAGTTCACAGCCTGCTATTTAAGATGTTTGGTGTTGCAAATAATGTATCGACGATGGGGACAAGGTAGGTGCTATGAAATAAACTCTCTACTACTTTTACAATCACACTCTTGCTTGTCTCTCTTTGTTACAGAGTTGATATATATATATATATTGTTATATCCAGGCCTTCGTTTTTCTCGCAAAGTTTTGGGGCCCTTCTGATGGAACACTGTGGCAAGAGTGATTCTTTAGTTCTCGCTTCTTGCTTGCCCTCGGTAGCCGATGCCTCACAGGCGGCACTTTGATCGAACCAGTCGCCTAGGATCATGGATCTCGCTAGGAACAGACGCTCTTTTTCGCTTTGCGGAGTTGGAGGACTACTCCAACACACTTCCGTTCAAGTTCGATAATTCTCTGATGGCACACAGTGGATACGGTGGGCTTGTTGCTCTTTTTTCTCCTAGGGCGTGTAATTTTTCAACAAACGAGAACTCTATCTTCCTCTTTCATCTCGCCGGAACTCCTTTGCAGAAACGCCCCCGTATTCAATTAAAGGCGCTTGAAAGGGTCATCTACATGACATGGAACAGGGCAGCTGATCACTTAATAGTTGTTTTGAATACAGGGTTCGTCCACTTTTACAACTACTGCGGCGCAGCAGCAGCGCCATCTTTGCAGATGGAAATACCGGTTGCCTGTACATCGTGTGATAATGGGTTTGTTGCACTTGTTGATACGGCAACTGAAGCGAAGCTTGTACTCGTACACCTTGGACGACAAAAGGAGTACACGATGCGAGAACTCTCTTTGCCACAGAGCATTCGCCAATTCATGTCCACTATCGCGCTCATCGCCCTCGAAAGCGTTGACAAAGAAGAGACAAAAGAGGTGTTTCTTTCTTATACACCATGGTCCTCGAACTCATTTATTTGCCGGTGCCTTTTCGGAGCGTCGAACTCATCCTTCTTAGAACTCGCTGTACCAGTTGAAGGAGGACGCGTTCTAGGGATGTGTCGCTCGCCTACCAGTCGTGCCGTCGCGTTCATGATGCTAGATGGATCGTTATACTCGACAAGTAGTGGATTCTCTGAAGTTTCGCTGCTTAGGCGCACCGACGTGACTCTGGAAAGTTTTCTGCAAATGACGTGGTGTGGAGGCCATTGCGTTGCATATCTACAGCGAATGCAGTACGGTGGCGCGTTGGATGAGGGTGAGGACTGCCCCTGCTCACTTTTCTTGATGAACGTCGATGAACCTGACAACAATGACTGCATCTCTGATTTACCGTTTGACACCTGTCTTCTTCCCGAGAAGGACGGCGCTTGGGTGCTTTCTCGGGAGAAGCTGTTTTTCTTGCAGGTGGCACCGCTTGCCGTTCAGCGTGTCTTTTCTGTCGCTTCGAGGGCTGCTGGGGCGATGCTTGTCGCAACTTACGACGAGTTCATGACCGGCGATGCGTCTGCGGTGCGGATGCTACGAAATCTTGAGCATGCTTCAGGTGCCCTGGTGGAAGCGGTAGCCGAATGCGTTGCTGCAGCTGGTTTTGAGTTTGATGCGGCGCAGCAGAAGCGGCTGTTGCGAATCGCTGCATTTGGTCGCACATTTTGTTCCCTCTGTGATTCAAGCGCATTTGTGGCCATGTCAAAGCGACTGCGTGTGCGCAATCATCTTCGCCTTGAGCCGCTTGGAATGATTGTGACTGACCAGCAGCTCACTGATCTCGGTGAGGCACGCCTTCTACAGCGTCTTACTGTGTGCAATGAGCACCAGGTAGCCTTTTGTGTGGCAGAAGCTATTGGGTCAGATGTCAAGCTGGTGATGCTGGACTGGGCGATGTGCAGGCTGGCGCGTGTCTCAGTTCACAACAAGGAGGAGGAGCGAGAGGTCGCAAAGCAAATAGTTAAGAAGCTGAAGGCGTGTAGTTTCACTTCATTCGCAGAGCTGGCACAGCAGGCCAAGGTCGCCGGCCGCGGCACCGCCGCGGTGGTAATGCTGGATGCGGAAGTGAACCCCTCTCAGCAAGTGACAATGTTGCTTAGCATTGGCGAGCCTGACATGGCCCTGAAGCGTGCCATTCACGCCGCTGATGCGGACCTAGTGTTCACGGTCATGGTTCACATGATCCGCAACCGGGGGTCCACTGCACTTGCCAGCTTGACAGCGCATAAAACCACGTGCGATCTGCTTCTGCAATACGTGGGGGTGTGCGAAGGCAGTCAGCAGCTCATGGCTGAGTGCTTCAACAAGCACCCACGAGTTCAGGCATACTTTCATCTGTGCAGCTACTTTCGCGAGGAAGCACGCCTGGGACACGCACTGTCGCAGTCGATGGAAAGCGGAAGCTGGGAAATGTTGCAAGAATGCAAAGGCGTGGACATCCAGGCTGCTATTGTCTCAACTAAGAGGGCTGTGGAACACAGCTCACGCCCACAACCAACCACCACAGCCTTTTCTCCGATTATCGGTAGCGGGATTCCGTTCCCGCTTTCCATGATCGAGGAGCGCTTTTTGCAGCTGCAGAACAACCTCCTTGAAGAGCAGACCCAGCTCATGAACGAATACAAGGACTACCGCTTCTTGCAGGCCAGCGCCGTCGACACAATCCGCTACGCTTTTGAGCATGGACGCACTTCTGTTGCGCAGCGGTTGAAGACTGCGTTTTGCGTGCCAGAGAAGATGTTTCAACGATGTATGCTCAGTGCGTACTTGTGCACTGGTCAGTGGGACCTCATAGACGACATGAGCGGCATCTCGTCTAGCAAGAAGACGCTGCTTGACGGCGAGGCCTTTGTCACCGCCTTGCTTTCATACAAGCGCCCACAGCAAGCAAAAAAGTACATTTCGCGCATTCCAAAGATTGAGACGCGAATGGAGTACTACGTTCTCTGCAGCGACTGGTTCGGTGCCGCTGCCGACTGCAAGCGGAACAATGACCCCGATTTGCTGACGCAGCTGAAGGACCGCGCCAAAGGTAATCCAGATGTACTGCGCCAGATTGAAGAGGGCTGGTGCACACTGACCCAAACTACAGGTATCAGCTTTCCCAAGTTCTTTTAGCACCATGCCTTTACACAGAAGCGAGCAGCAGAGAAGTGCTTCTCCTTCCTGGTACCATGACTATCGACTCTTTTTGTTTTTGCATTTCTTCTTTTGCAAGTTGACCTCGAGCTCATTTCGTTGCTGCTGTCACGAGAGTTTTAGAGCTCTACCGACAACGTGCTGTGTCTGCTTTACTTTCATTGACCTTACAGGAGTGGCACTTCCGACCTGTGGTGCGCCGCGGCGGAAACAGTTTCTTGTGTCATCTTTTCTTCCTCCCAGTAAGGGTTGCGCTACACTTTACATTGCGCAAGGTAGGACGCCTCCCCATGCATAGGAAGTGTGTTGCACACGCCGTGTGTGGGTGCCGTTGTGTGTTCTCCCTCACCATCGATCGGGAGTGGAAAGAAAAAAGACGCCAAATGGCGTTGTTCGCTTGCCATGCGTTTTCTCAACCTAAGGCGTACGCGAGCCGTGTCGCTATCTCTTCCGACCATCGCGTGTTTGAGATGGGTTAAACGAAAGGTTCGCGGGACTTTCTTTTGGTCTTGGAAGCATATCCACTCTCCACCACGCACTGCAACTCTCTCTTCTACCTTTGCCCTCTTTTTAAATGTCTCTTTCCCTTCGTGGGCTTCTGACACCGAAAAAAAAAACTGTTACGAGCTCTTCATGCATAAGCGAGGACGGGTGAAGGAAACCACACAAACAGGATCGAGTTAAAAAACCACAGCCGTACGCCTCCTTCGTATCCTTTTCTTCCGTCATTCGTGTTCTTGTAGTTGCAAAAAAAAACTCGGCTTTATACACCTCCAGAGAGGGTGATCACCTGTCGGGCGCAGGCTCCGTCAGAGAGTGATCCAGATTGTCTACTATTATCTGCCTTGTACATTTCGCTCCTTTTGTTCAGGGATATCCTTACCAGTCATTGTAGAACACCATGGTCACCAAGGTTGAGGCCTCCAAATGGAGGCTGAGCGACTTGGAGATGCGTGAGACGGTCGGCACCGGGACCTTCGGGCGAGTACGCTTGGTGAGGCACAAGGGAACAGGCCAATACGCGGCCCTCAAGATCCTCAAGAAGCAGGAGGTACTCCGAATGAAACAGGTTGACCACGTGATGGCGGAGGCAAGTCTTCTCCAGGAGATCGATCACCCTTTCATTGTTAACATGCTACGAGGATATATGGACAAGAACCGGCTGTACATTCTTCTCGAATACGTGGTAGGCGGCGAGCTGTTCTCGCATCTCCGCAAGGCCGGCAAGTTTCCTAATGATGTATCGAAGTTCTACTGCGCGGAGGTGATCCTAGCGTTTGACTACTTGCACAGCAAGACAATCGTTTACCGCGATCTGAAACCGGAGAACATCCTACTCGACCAGGACGGCAATATAAAGATTACAGATTTTGGTTTCGCAAAGCGCGTGGCAGAGCGTACGTTTACGCTTTGCGGCACACCCGAGTATCTAGCCCCCGAGATCATTCAGAGCAAGGGGCACAACAAGGCTGTCGACTGGTGGGCGCTGGGGATCCTGCTGTACGAAATGCTGGTTGGCTACCCACCGTTCTTCGACGACAGCCCGATGAAAATTTACGAAAAGATCCTTGTAGGCAAGGTTCTCTTCCCGCGGTGGGTAGACTCAAAGGCCCGGGACTTCATCAAGGGCCTTCTGTCCCTCGATCCCACAAAGCGCCTCGGCAATCTGCCCAACGGTGCCGAGGACATCAAGAACCACAAGTACTTTGCGGAGGTGGACTGGAACGTAGTGCTGTCCAAGAAGATCCCCGCGCCAATCCCGGTGCGGCAGCACAAGGAAGGTGACACCCACTACTTCGACAAATACCCTGACAGCCCGCTCAACCCTTTTCGGACTTTGACTGCATCACAGCAGGATTGCTTCGCCAATTTCTGCAATGGCCAGTATACGGACGACTAGTTTCCTGTATCTGCTTCCAAGGCGTAAAGGTACGGAAGGCAGGGAGCGACGAACATGTGTAGACCCCTTTCACACGGTCAGTTGCGTTGCATTCCTCCTGTTAGCTACGTTGATGTGCGCGACTGCGCCCACTGGTACCATTAGCAATTCGTCTAAATCCCTGGGGGAGTTGCTTTGCCTGCGCGTTCTTTTGTAACTGCCGTCTCTCTGTTTTCTTATTCATACTGTGTATTTTGTTGTTGTTTTGTGCCCTTTCCACCTCGAAGCACTTTTGGCCGGTGAGGATGCTAGTGCGTGCGGGTCGCATGGCGACTTCTCGCCTTCATGATGTATTTATCAGCGCTTCAGAGCTCTTAAATGTGGTGTTGACGAAAGCGCAAGGACAATGTATAATAAAACACACCCGCGGGGAGAGGTTATTGTGGACTACAATCTCGAACAGTTGGAGTTTGGGTTGGTGCTTTTAGTCTCTTTTTTCTTTTTTGCCTTTCTGAGTTGATTCTAGCTGATTTCTTTTAGACGGCCGAGGCCGAGGCAATACTGCGTTCTCCATGGTGCATGTGCGCGCAAAAACGCAGCCAACAGATAGTTTGATGCAATAGCTTGCGCCCACTGATCTTCACAGTCCCCCTTTTCGCATCTCCTGGGGGCCTTTTTTCCTCTTTTTATGTGTATCCCCTTGTTTACTTCTAATGGGGAGCTTTCCTCAGCCCTCTTCCACCTTTTGTTCCCCGCCGCTGGTGCTGGTTGAAATGTACGTATGTGGGTGTGCTCGTGATGGAAGAAGAAAAGGAGCACAGAATACCAAAAAATAGAAGAGGTGGCTGTGAAAATCCATGGAGCGACCCGGGAGGCCTTCACCACCGTTTTTTGTTCCCGATAGTTTAGACGTAGCCCCATGGATGGGTATCATCTTGTAGAGCGGTAATATAAGTGGAATGATGGAGGGGGCTGATGGGGCTGCCTCTCTGTCTACGTCTCTTTTGCCCCCTGCTTCTCCTGATATCACCCCTCCTTGATTCAACTTGAAACTTACACATCACCACACGCATGTGATTTTAGGTGCTGTCCTTCTCCAGCGTTCTCTCCTTCTATCCATACGATTATAGCAAGTGAAGTGTCCATGTTGTTGTCATCAGAGTACAAGTGGGAAAAAGTGAATCCACATCAACGAACGGTCTCGAGAGTGTTTGTGAGTGCGTGTGTGTCGTACGTAGGACAAGTATGATACCCGCTGTCTTGTATAGTTTTCGGTACCTATGTACATTAGTCGTGTTTTGCCTTTGTTCTTTTACTTCTACCCTCTTGTGTCTCTCTTTTTATTTGTTTCGCTCTCTCTTCCTTTTTCTACGGATGTTCACAAGGCTATCCGTGCTTTTCCCGTTGTTTGTTTGAGCTTCGTCCCTCTTCTTCAACTCCTTTTAAAAAGTTGCTCAGATTGCTGTCTCCTTTGATTTGTGGCTTTCTCCCTTTCCACTTTCCCCGCTTTGCTCCCCTACCCTCTTTCTCCCTCCTTCCCCTTTTCATATGATGAATGGTGACGTCCTTTGTTTTTCCCCTCTTTCCGTCCATTTTTTCTTTTCGCCGAGCTCATTATGTCTTTCAACCGTTTCTTTCTCTCCCCGTCTCCTTATTGGCTCACCCACCGTTTATACATCAGCGAGGAGTACACGGTGTCGAGATGATGCTGATGAGCTTCATTCCTGTGTTTATTTTTGTACTCTTCATAGGATTTGAAAGAAACGAAAGGAGAGCGTGAAAAGGGGGAAGACTCAAAGTACAAAGCTAAACTCGACGAGAACATAAGAGCACTGCAGAAAGTACAAGAAAGGTCAGCAGGAAAGGGGAGGGGGGGGATGCAATGCTAACGCTGCCCCCCAAAGAAAAAATGAATGGTCTGTACCTAATAAGGAAAGACGAGAAGATCAACGAACAAAAGGTGGCCACATATACTCATCCAAGGGGAAAGAGGTGAGTTGACAGGAGACGGAGAAAAAACTGCTCGTGTACAGAAGCAGGCCACCTATTGGTAGACACTCTCCCATCTCCCCCTCATCCTTTAGTACAGGTGATGGTAACATGTGGAGTGCTTGCGAGGCGCCCCAATACAAAAATAGAAGAAAAAAGGAAGCAATGAGGGGAGTAGGCGCTCATCTTATTAGTGAGAGGCATGCCGAGCATCATACGCAAAATGGATTTGCTGTGGGGCGTACGCGTTTCCACAAACTCTACTTCTGTGCTTATCTCATTCTTAGCATAAACAGGTGGCACTTTTGAAAGCGGCATGCTGCGCTTTTTTTTTTTACCTTCCGCCTTTGTCCGTGTTTTTTTTTTTGCATTTTCGCTTTTGTTTTTCGCAGGTGTAACAGAACGCGTTCCTGCATCCCCTCATACACACAGCTAAACCCAAGTTAATGGTTCGAGTGCTGCGTTTTGCTTGACATTCTGTGTGTGGCCATTGAAAGCTACCCCTCTCAATCCGAGAAAAAAGCAATTCTTGAACGCCAATAAGCTTCACGAGATGTTCGTGTATGCCACTCCACCGGTAAGTATCGGAGGATCCGGCTCATTTTTTATTTTCTGGAGCAGTCAACGAGACATGTTGCTGTAGATTCGGATTACCACGGTGCTTGCTGTGAACCTCGACCGTGTATTTTCACCAGGTATTATGAGCGCAAGCAGCCGATTCTCAAGACAAGCCGCTCGCGTGGCTCTGCAGTTTTCCGTGCGGAAACTTCCCCTTCTTTGACTCTGTCACCATTCTTTCCTATTTCCTAACTCTGTATCTCATTCCCTGCAACACAGCTGAAGTGTAACGCACTTCTTGCTTATTATTTCCCTCTTTTTTTTGTTTTCTTGCGTCTCTTCCCCTCCTTTCGCAGCTTCTCACCGACACAGCTCGTCCACCGCTTGGAAAGGCAAACAGGGAGCGAAACAGTACACAAACGCTTCACTCACCCACCAGGAATCCGACAAAAAAATTCTCTGAACCCTTGATTCTTTTTTCCTTCTGTTGTGCTTCGTTTTATCCGAGACAGCAATGTCTGACTTTCTTGAGCAGTTGCAGCAGCAGGCAAGCATGTATGCCATCTGCAGCAACACTGTCTCCGTGATGGTAGGGATGAGCGACACGGCAGAGGAGCTGTCGCTCCGTTCCTACGATAGTTTTACAGGTACCTCCTACATCTGTAATCTGAGCGAGAAGGCCCTTCAGACAGCGAAGGCCTCTCTGTGTGACAATGCCGATTGGAGCAGCTTCTTTCGCGAGGTTCAGCTGGCATTCAATTCGGGTAAAGTAATCGTGCATCCTGGGAATGCGCGCCGATCCGCCGGTACAACCACTGAGTCAGTTTCCGCCGACTTCAAAGACTTAGCATGCTCGATGGAAGTGCAATGCCTGTCGAGCTCAGAGGAGAAGCGTGCAAGTTTTGTGCTTGAGCGTACCATTGAGGACCAGCAAAAGTACATTCTCGAGCACATGCTGGAGGCGCATCACATGTGTCGCCATCCGAAGGAGTACGAGCAGAGACTATCCCACATTGTCGAGCTCAAGGAGGTAGCGCGCGCGAAGCGCAATGCACTTGATTGCGAACTAATCGCGCTGAACGATAATCTGACACGCAACAAGCAGAAGCAGAAGATGTGCAACGAGCGTAAAGCGGAACTTCTGCAAAAGATCGGTGGTTGCAATACGGAGAACACGGGGAATCCGTGGCGGGCAGTTCAGGCAAAGCAGCAGAAAGAAGCCGGCGAGAACAACGAGTCTCGGCTTCCAAACCCGCTCGGCAATCGTACCTGCAAGGACTTTGACCTTGTACTGTTTCGCATGATCAAGAGTCGATGGTTGTCACCGGAGGAGTGCGACGCATCCTCGCCCGCGAATCGCGTCGTGAAGCCGTTCTCCAAAGAGGACTTCGCCATACAAGTGAGTCAACTCTCGGGTAGCCGAGCTGTGGTGTGGAAGGCGCTGGACTCCATCGACAGGTGGAGCTACCGCGTGTTTGATGTCCAGGTAGCCATGAGCGGTGACGACTACCTCTCGCTCCCAGCGCAGACACACGGCGGGTCTCTCCTTGTAACCATGTACGCATTGCTGTGCATGCACGACTTCCTGCAGAAGTTCAATATTGACGAGCAAATCGCGCTCGACTGGATTAGCGCAGTGGAGGCGGGTTATCAAGGAAACCCGTATCACAACTCGATGCACGCGGCGGATGTGCTGCAGATTACGCACTTCATCATTACACAGGGGGGATTGGCGAAGCGATGCAATCTCAGCGACATCCAGGTCTTCTCTGCCATGCTGGCTGCTTCGATCCACGACTTCGACCACCCTGGGACCAACAATAACTTCCATGTCAAGACTGGAAGCTACCTTGCAATGCTGTACAACGATCGTAGTGTCCTCGAGAATCTGCACGTGAGCAGCGTTTTCGAGCTCATGAAGAACCCTGCCTTTAATATTCTAACCAGCTTTAGGGATGAGGAGCGTCATGAGATTCGAGAGACGATTATAGAGATGGTGCTGGCGACAGACATGGGTTCTCACGGAAAATACGTGGCGAGTCTGAAGAGCAAGATGCAGGAGGGCTCCAGTTTCACCAGGACCGACGAACAGATTCTCTGCCTCTCGATTGCTCTCAAGATGGCCGACATTTCAAACTGCGGGCGTCCGCTCGACATCTACCTGCGCTGGGGAGAGAAGGTGTCGGACGAGTTCTACCAACAAGGTGACCGCGAGCGCAATCTGGGCCTCGATTGCAGTCCCTTCATGGATCGCCTGCAGCCAAGCCTTGCGAAGAGCCAGATTGCCTTCATGAATTACATCATCACACCCTTCTTCGAGCAGGTGGCCGATCTCTTGCCTGATATGCGCTTCGCGGTGGGGTTGGTAGAGGAAAACAAAGCGTATTGGGCTAACCACGATGACTCGTAGGGAGAGCCCACCCACAGTCTTCTGTGGCCCGGTTGTTTCTTCACCCTTCTTCTCGCTGTGACTCTCTTCTGCGGAGACGACGACACAGGCACAGACACACAATCAATTTCCTCGCTACCTAGTGTCACTCCTGTTATTTTCACCGGAGGCGAGATAAAGATGTATATATATATATTTATGTATATGTATGTATATGATCCCTATTGTTGTGACTCCCAACTTCACTCCTGCCCTCGCTGCATCTCCTTGTCATGTTTTCTTTTTTTTTTTTTCGTCATTCTTTCTTCCTCACTGAAGGCTGAAAAGGGCGAAGGACAAGGGGGCAGGGGGAGGGGGTCGAAGGAAAAGGAGCAGCACCCACTGGAACCTTCACTCATTTTTTCCCCCTGCTCTTCTCCCACACCCGCACGGTCGTCGCCTCCTTACCTTAGCAAAAAAAAAAAAGGCGCATGGGTACTTGTTGTTGTGGGGCGTAGGCACATGTGATCCCTCTGGTTGCTTTTGAGATGCGCGCGAGCTCCACGCTTCTCTTCCTACTTCCTTCCCACTTTCTCACTCTTCCGCCCTCCACTCTTCACCTCATATGCGTATCGTACGTGCGTGTCTGTCTGTGTCTCGAGGCTCTCACACACACACACGTTTCTTCACCTCTTTTTTTGTTCACACACTTCGTGCATTCTAACCTCCATTTTTATTTATTTTTTTTTAGGTGATATTTACGCTCATTTCTCTTTCTTCCGTCGTTTCTTTTGTCCCTTCTTAGTTGTTACCGGTAGTGTTACTTGAATTGGCATTTTGTCTGCATGCTGGCTTTACGTTGGCGGCTTAACCCATTTTCTTCCCTCGCTAGCCTTGTCTCAGGGCACCCTGACCACACTCCCCTTCTGCTAGTGATCCTCTTTTCCCCTTTCAATAAAACAAGAGAGCAGGTCGCTATCCACCTCCTGCGCTTTTCTATTTTTTTTTCCTTTGCCTCGTGGATGCTTCGTTTAGTTTGGCTGACAGGTTGCAGCAGGCAGAGTTTACACGTTTTAACCCTTTCCTCTATCCCGTTGACAAATGCGGCTCTACGAGGCTCATGTATGGCAGAGACAGTCCACCTTCCTGTGAAATACATGACAAGGTATTGCTAGTGTAAAATCATGAGCTACTGAAGATGGAGATGAGCGTTGGTGACATTTCCGTTAGTGCTTTCTATCGCTGCGCCTCTGTTTTGCGACTTTAGCGGCTTATCAACGCCTGGCTGGGACCTCTCCAGAATGATTTTGTCACTTCTGTTTGAACTCGGCAGCCGGGTTATGGCTACCATCTCCTGCTTCTTGGGCACAATTCATCACTCTTTGCAATTCTTTCTTCTCGAATCCAACAGTTCTTCTCCCTTTCGCTTCTTTGTCCATTCCCGCGCTCGTTGATACTTCTTGGTTTCAATCTACTCCCTCCCTTTCCTTGTACGTAGAAGGAGCAAAATAGCCGAGTCTCGAGAGTCTGTATCCACACAGTTCGCCAGAGTCTGTTCCTCGTCTCGTTACTTTATTTCACGCGGCACACACAGCGACACTCACTCACCTCCTCACACGTTGCATAGTGCTAAGGTGTACCATCTACTCATTTTTTCCTTGGCACACAATTTTCTCTCCCGATTTCTATTTGGTTACCATTGTGGGCATCCTGTTGCTGTCTTTTTTTAAATTGCTTCCATCTTTGTGGAGCTTTAAATCTGCGCTCATCTCTCGCAACAGAGTTCTTTCAGCGTAATCGTCTTTGTTTGCAGTAGTCGATGCTCACAACATTCTGAAATAGTACGCCTTCTGGTGCCGAACTGCAATCTGCATACTTCACTATCTCTCACCTTGTCGTTTTTTTTTCCTTCAAGCCTTCGACAGAGTACCTATGCAAGCTGACTCATAGTTCCCTACTCGAGCGCACATAATCGAGCATTGAATATGCACCTTTCCGAGCTTTGCCGGGACTCCAACATTGACGTGATCATCGATCACCTTCGCCAGATAGTACCACTAGAAGCCGCACAGGCTTCATCTTCCTTTGAGAGAGAAGCAGGTGACAACACGACTGCCGAAACTGGCCACTCGGAGCTTCATGGACTCTGGAGCTATCAGGACAATGATGGGCGCACCGCCTTCCATTGGGCCGTCGCGCTAAAGAACTTTGACCTGGCTCGCAAGCTGATGCAGGCACCGTACAATTCACCTGTACTGACCGGAGATGAGGAGCTGAACACACCCTTTGCCACTGCCTGTAGCGTTGGCGCGCCGTTAGACTTGCTGAGAGAGATCCTGGACCGAAGTGTGACTGAGTTTGGCGCGTACATGAAGCACAAGGAGGCTCAGCAACACCCTATTACCGAGGTGCAAAACAGCAGCAGTGCTGCTCCGGCCGTGCATGCCCAGGAGAGCAACCACGGAGAGCGGAAGTTCTTTTCAGACATGCCGGAGATACCTCAGCCTGCCGACACCACTCCGGCTTCTATCAGTGCTGTACTTATTGACACCAAAGATGCGACGGGACAAACACCTCTGCTGCTGGCTGTGGGACGTGGGCACTTGGACATTGTGCGCTTCTTGCTGGAGAGCGGTGCAGATTTGATGCATCAAAATCGTAGAGGTCAGTCAGCGCTGCACCGCGCTGTGAACCGCGGAAATCTGGAGCTCGTTGAGTTTCTTGTTTCGACAAGTGAACAAAAAAATACGACGAACAAGGCAGCGCATCGGGCGTGGATGGATCTGCGGGACAAACACGGCGATTCCGCGCTCTTCTACGCCTCCATGGATAACAATGAGGAGATTGGCCGGTACCTGCTGCGCCACGGCGCAGATCGTGAGTTGCGCAATGCAGATGGCAAGGCATTCTGGGAGGTGTAGGCGCCGCAGAAGAAAACAGCACGAAACACTGAGAGAAAAAGAAACGTTGAGCTTAGCGTTCATCTGGCATCTGGTGAGAAGTCCATCGGTGCTCTCGAGGGTAACAGCGTACGCGGCTGTGTGTGTGACTGCATTGTGACGGTAATCAACAATCCAGGGTCACTTCTAGTCCGTGCACTTCTTACTGCTTATCTCCCCCTTTCTCCCCCACACGTCGCTGCTGCTCCATTAAAGTGCGTGAATTACATTGAAGACGCAGCGATAGCTTTGGCTTGCATCACTTTCTTTTTGTTATTGGCTTCCCCCAAACATAAGCTAAAATGCTGAGATAGTCGTTGTGACCCACCCGTCCCCATACGAGTCGTGGGAAGAAAGGGGCGGGTGCAGCAGGGTCGCGCATGTACACACAATGTGTCGCTTTGGAGCTCTTTCGAAAGCCCCAAAAGGAGTGGTCGTCCAAAAATATGATCTTTACCATTATTGTTTCTTCAGGCCCACCGCAGAAGCCCTCGCGTTACTTGCTACTGTGCTGCGCATAGTTCGATATCTCCTGTCGAATGCTACAGCTTGTTGCACCATTTGGGTGATGCTCGTGCTCGACCACGCCTCGGGCTTCTTCATTCGCTTAGCGTTTGCTCTGTTCTTGTGCGCTCCCCCTTTTCATCCTTTACCCATTTCGTGTCAATTCTCTCCGCCCCCCCCTTTTCACTCCAGTCTCTTTTGCGCTACCTACCGAGCGGCTTAGTTTAGAAAGAAGCCGTCATGAAGCGTCGGGAGCAGCGCCGACAACGAGAGCGCGAACAGCTGCCAGCGGCCTTGATAAAGTTGATCCAACTCATTCCATCTGACAGGGATGCGCGCAGCTACCTTGCAAAGGAGTTCGTCGGCACCACAAAGGACGAAGCAGGGTCGAATGCACCGTGCGCCGTGGAGGGCAGTGGGCGTGATGCTGACACGAGTGACGCGTGGATTTGTGGCAGTGGACTCGAGAAGCTACTGTTGGTTCTAGGGGAAGAGGCGTGTCCTGATGGGGCTTTCGATCTTGTTCGTATCACTCGCCGCGTGCCGCGCAGCCTATCCACGATCAACAGCATCAACGTGGCAGAGTTGTGCTTTGCCCTTTCCCAGGCGTCGAGTCCAGTGAATGTCCACGAGCGGCGTCGCACTGCTGCTGCTTTCGGTCCACTGGATGAGACGGCACCCCTTCTACAGTACTACCGAGGCAGTCGATTTGGCGCCATTGTGCGTGGCGAGGATCCGTCCTCTCCTGCAGCTCGACAAGCAGCAGCAGCAGCACCATCGGAGGAAAAGGGCAGCAGAAAGAACGTTGACTCGGAATGGACGGCGTTTGTGCAGTGCATGGCCACACCACTTCCTATGACGCTTCGCCTGCACCACAGCGAGCGTGCTTTGGCAACCATTGCAACCCGCGTGCTCACCACATCCGACATTGCCGCTGTGGTGCGTCCTGTGGCCGCCTTTCCGTCTAGCTCTGGCCTGTACTCCTGCAGCAATAGCGACTACCACATCCACAAGCGCGTGGAGTACGTCTGCCGCACCCTTCACAGTGCCAGCGCTGTGTCATTTCAGGAGGTGGTGTCGGCGATACCGGTGTCTGTTCTGGATGTGCAGCCACATCACACTGTTGTGGATCTCTGCGCGGCACCCGGCAGCAAAACACTGCAGGCGTTGGACGCCATGCTGAGCGGTGGGTGGTCTGGAGACGTCTGTCGAGGGGTGCTCATCGCAAACGAAAAGGACCGAGTAAAGGCGACACAGACGTTGCCGGCGCGGTTGAAGCGCTACCACGCTCCGAATGTGATGACTACCCGATGTGATGGTACGCAGTGGCCGCGTTTGTACCTTGATGATCCTACGAACCCGAGCAGCGAGCCGCAAGAGCGGCAGTTTGACCGCATTATCTGCGACGTCCCATGCAGCGGTGATGGCACCATCCGTAAGGAGCGTTCCGTCGCAACGACATGGTCGGCAAGCTACGTGAAGTCCCTCGTCCCCACCCAACGTGCACTGCTGTGCCGCGGCCTTGACCTCTTGGCCACAGGTGGTATTCTCGTCTACAGCACGTGCAGCATGAATCCCAAGGAAGATGAGGAGGTGATTTGCGCCGGGTTGGAGGTTTTCAGCGACAGTGTCGAGCTTATCGACGTGAACGTGACACTGCAGCAGAAAGGGTTTCACCTGCGCTCGATAGGAGGCATTTGCTCCCCCAATCTGGAGGGACTACAGCGGCCGGTGCTGCCGCCGACGTACGACGGCAACAGGGTTCTGCGTGTTCTACCGCATCGTGACGACACTGGCGGCTTCTTTGTGGCGGCTCTCCGCAAGGTAAAGCAGCCGAACTGGACTGCGCCCACGGTGGTCCGCCACAAGCTAAACCATTGGACGAAAGGCAAGCTGTGGACGCCAGTTGGCGTGGAGGATGAGGCGTGGGTTAACATTGCAAGCTTCTACGGGTTTGATCGCCACAACGAAGCAACTTTTGCATACTATGACGCTGCTACCTCTTTCTCTGGGAAGGGGCTCGTGCCTCTGTATCACCTCAATCCAAACGGTGGGCCTCTTCGCCGCATCGTGCTCTTGACTCCTGCGCTAGCGGATATGGTGCTGCGCACGCGTCCGTACAAGGGCCCTGGTGTGGAAGTGGTGTCGGTCGGTGTGCGTGCCTTCGAGGCATACGACGGGAAGTTTTTGGCCACTGCGACCTGCCGGTGGCGCGCCGTGGTCGAGTCCGCCTCTTTTCTGGCACCGCACTTTACTGCCCGGAAGCTGCACTTTCGCGTCTCAAAGCACAAGCAGCTAATTGAGGATCTGCTTCGAAACGGCTACGTTTACACGCGGGATCACTGGAGGGAAGTGCTTGGCGGAGACTTTGATGTCGTAGCCGCTAATGCGAATCCGAAAGCCCTGGTTAAGTCTGGCAGTCGACTCGAGGCATTGCTGACGCAAGGTAGTACTGTGTCTATTATGTCTGCCGAGGAGGTGGCAGAGCTGTTGCCAAGCCAGATAGAGGTGGGGGGCGTCTTGGTGGGCGTCATCTCTGAAGACCCGGCCGATGCAATCGTTGGTCCGTGGTACATGAGCGCGACACTGAGCGGGCACAAGTTGGAGCTCGCCATCGACGGCTCTCTGCGTGCGTTCGGGTTGATGACGTTCGTTGGCATTCACAACGTTGAGCGTGCCTCGCTGGTCGAGAACAACGCCGACAGTGCGCTCGCGGACGAATCACCTGGGGAGGAGGCAAAGGAGGCATAGCGCAGGAGTTGTCACACTGCGTGGTACAGTGAGACTGCTGTGTTTTTACTGGAGTGGTTTACTGAGACTACAATGAAGTTGGATCTCAAAGAAGCCATGCAGCCTCTCTGCATTGTTGGTCTTTTCTCATGTACTACTCTAAGCGAGTAATATCATCTTCACTGACTAAACCGACAAACCATAAGCATCACAAGTGCCGCAAAAAATGATGACGGGCCTTTCATTACGTGTATGAAGGAAAGGGGGAGAGGGAGTGTCTGGCTTTTCAACCACTGCGACAAGTCTGTGCGTACGCGTTGAATTTGTCAATCTGGCTCTCTCAAGGCAGGGTGGGGGGACGAGTCGAGCGCTATACGCGCATTGGAATGCACGACCACTCTCGCTCCGTGCAATTACTTCTCCTCGAACGTGCGGTTTGTATGGAGGCGAGGGTCATTGCACACCACCACACACACACACACGTGTTCTTGTAGCAGTTTACGCGAGGAGTCTTCAATATGCTGGAGCTCGTTACCCTTCACAACCAACGCTTTCTCCCGTCTCTCTCTCTCTCTCTGCCTGTCTGCCTCCCTCAATGTCTTTCATCCATCTCTGACTTGCTGTTGGGTCTTCGTCCACTTTTTTTCCCTCGCTGCGAAAGGAAGTCGAGGCGTAACACTGCGCAGCATCCGCCCACGCTAAACAGTTTACCATCATTGTGGCTTTGTTTCATTTCCCTCACTATTGTACGTCGTTATTGGTGTTCCTTTTTGTCTCCGTTGTTGTCTCCCACCTCCTCTCCCGTTCATGTAGTGCCGTATGGATAAGCGCGCGAAGACTGTGTCGTGCCTTCAATCTTGTCTTGGTCTCGCTCCCATTGCCCGTGGAGGTTCTTCTTTATCATTTCCCTTTTCTCGCTTTGCTCGTCTCTGGACGTTGTATTGCTTCTCCTTACTGCCATTACCCTACCTTGTGCATAATTCCCCCCACTGTTTCCTCGTCGGACAGCGTGGCCAAGGGGTGAAGTCGGTCTTGTGTGCGGACACTTTCTTTTCTCGATAGCTCCGTGCTTTTACACCACCTCCATCCGTAGCTCTTTCTCCATTTTCTTTCTTAACCATTTTTGTAATCGACGCCATGCAGGTGGGTGTGTATGACAGAGATGATCAGATGTGTCAGTATGAGGACTGCACAGAGATTGATCTGCTGCCTGCCCGGTGCTCCGACTGCCACAAGCTATTCTGCTCCCACCACCTTTCCCACGGGGCACATCACTGCCCAGCTGTGACGGATGTGCGGGTCGGGACGTGCCCCATATGCCATCGCGTGGTACTGTTGGAGTACCCGAGACAAAATGTGGACGAGGCGGTGTCACGGCACCTTGATCGCGGGTGCCGCGATGTGCCGCAAGGCAGCGCATCGTACAGCAGCGCGACGGCGAAGAGGGTGCTCGGTCAGCCGGGCGGTCGCCGCTTGGGCGGCTCGGCGCCGGTGTGCAGCATCCAGGACTGTCACGAGGCCTCCGAGACGCGCGTGAAGTGTGATCGATGCGGCCAAACATTCTGCCTTCAGCACCGCGGGCCCCTGCAGCACCACTGCCGCGCTGCTGCCGCCGCGCGCAGCACCCTCGCATCCTCTCCTTCGGAGCAGGATGCATGCGTGGTAATGTCTCCACTGGGAGGCAAGGCGGTATCTGTGGCACGCCTTCTCACCCACCCTACCAACACTCCCGAAAAGGCGGTGGGCAAGGCGACAGAGCTCCCCTCAGACATGGTGACAGGCCTCGTGTGCTTCCTCATACCTGCCTCTGTTTTCAAGAAGAGCGGTCCTGCTGACTGTGACAAGTTCGAGCCAGTGCCCTCCTTTTTCATGTTTATGCCGAAGAAAATAGCATTGGGTCGCCTCCTGGACACAGCTGTGGATCGTGCCGCCATGAACTCACCCGCCGTGCGCACCGGGAAGCCGTGGAACTTGTTCGCTGTCACGCTGCCCATCCATGCCGAGACCAGGGCGGCTTACCATCCCCCTCTTCCACTCTCGACAGTGGTGGGAAAGAGTCCCATCGGCGAGGTGGAGCGCACTGTTCTGTTTCTCTCGCCGCTCCAAGCCTTGCCAGAGTGCGCGATTGAGGCAGTGCAGAACTTGGAGAGGAAGAAGGTGTCACAGTCGACATCGTTGTCATCCAGTCAGGGATGCCAAGTGATGTGATGAGGCAGAGAGAGAGAAGGGGGGGGTGAGAGCGAAATATGAGGAGAGTATCGACTGTGGGTGCGGAGCTATGCTGAGACTACATCTCTCTCGTTTTCATCCTTGGCATTGTGCGTTGTGCACTGTGCACCCTCGCATCTCTCTCCTGCTTTGCTAGTTTGTTTCTCCCTTGGCCACACCCCTTTGTTCTCTTCATAGCTCGTCTGGTCTTGCGCTTTTTTTTTCCATTTCACTTCGCTTTGTTGCTGCTGCGCACGTGTTTTTCTACTGCCGTCACCACAGCCCCCCCCCCCCGGGGGTATTCCCCTCTTTTTCCTCCCTTTGGAATGTCCATCGCACGCCTCGGTGACGGTTAAACCGGCATGTCTCCCCCTTTTCTGCTTTTTTTTTTCGCTTCCGCTTTCCCCTTCCTCATCTTAGGCGATGGAGACGATGCAACTTCATGGAGAGCGACATCGGGCGCGTCGGTGACACCTTTCTTTCTCTTTCATTCGTTTCTGTATTCTAATCTACCCCCACCCCCATACATACACATTTCACTTTATTGCACCTCTTACTATTGGTATTTGGCACTGGGCGAGACTAGCAGTGGGGGGGGGTGAGGACTGAGGAGGAAAGGAGGCATGTCATTCTATTCTGTCCTCTGCACTTTTGATCTCTGTACCAAGAACGCGGAGGTATTTTCCTTCCTCCCCCTTCGATTTTACCTTCCGCCCCTTCCCTTTCTCACCCTTTACCCCGCTAAACGAAGTACAGACATGCAAGCAGCTGCACTTGCCCACCCGCATTCATGTCCGTTGCATGTCAGGAAAGGCACATGTCTTTCTGTCTCGCCAACCATGCGCTTCGTGTTTGCCGCTCCTGGTGTTGTTTTCGCATTGGTTCGATATATATTTTGTATCTGAGGATCCCCTTCCCCCTCCTATATCGAAGGAGCACTGGGTTAGGATTTACTTACTGTCCCCTGAGCCAACCTCTCTGCCTAACGCCTTCCTTCCTTTTCCTTACTCGCGTACATTTGCTTATTGGGTTGTATATGTCCGCACCATGGCCATACTCCAGTCAGCTTCGAAGACGAAGGCTGCGCATCATCCGTTCACCTTCTACCTCTACACAAAAAAAGCAACAGCAGCCACAACAGCCCATCAATCGACTTCTATAGGGGTGACTTCACGTTTCTGCCCATTTTGTGTCTTTCTCCCTCTCTCACTCTCCCTATTCCCTGTGCGCCATCTCCGCACCCCCATCCGTACTTTGCTTTCTCGCATTTGCTGAGTTTCCTCGTTTATTTGGATTGTGTACATTCACGCTCGCCCCCTCCAAGGGACTCTCACCTCTTCTAAACACAGACGCCGATACTTCCCTTGAGTTCACGCGCAGCGCTGAGCTTTGGGCTCAATACAGGCTTGAACGCAAAGGAAGACACACCGCGTACACGATAGGTGAGCTTCACGCATATACTCACATTCGCACCACTATCCCTGCTCACCGCGAAAGAACACATACACAAGCGACACAACACCTGCATCTCAACGATGAACACCCACCCACCTCAGCTGATGGAGGCTACGTCCGCGAAGATCGTGATGCTCGGTGAGTCTGGCGCCGGCAAGAGCTCCATCGCGCTTCGCTTTGCGCGGAATGAGTTCTTAGCCAACCAGGAGACCACTATCGGCGCTGCCTTTTTGTCCAAGACGGTGATGATGCCACCGGCTCGCGGCGCCGCGGCCGCCCCAGGCGGTGCGGCTTCTGCTCACGCTCTTCAGCAGCAGATGCGCGCACTCAAGTATGAGATTTGGGATACGGCGGGTCAGGAGCGCTTCCGTTCTCTTGCCCCGATTTACTACCGCGGTGCCTGCGGTGCTCTTGTCGTGTACGACATTACCAATAGCGAGAGCCTCAAGAAGGCGCAGACTTGGATCAAGGAGCTCCGTGCCAACGCAGATCCATCACTGATTATTGTACTCGTCGGAAACAAGAAGGATTTGGAGTCTCTGCGGCAGGTGCCCTTCGAGGATGGACAGCGTCTCGCAGCCGAGGAGCAGCTCGCTGCCTTCTACGAGACATCTGCAAAGGACAACAACAACGTTGAGCAGGTGTTTCTCGATTTAGCTGGGAAACTCCTCGACCAGGGCCTGGGCAACCGCGGCGGGGCTACTGGAGGTGCACGCGGTGGCGTGATAGCACCACGTGGCGAGCGTGTAGAGCAGCACAACGAGTCAGCCGCCCAGTCTACGTGCTGCTGATCCCCCTCTCCAGACTACCTTCATGTTGCCATCTTCCTCCCCCTCTTCTGTGCGCGTGTTCCTTTCCTCTCGAATAGCAAAGTTGAAAGGATCGACGCACCCATACAAGGGAGCAGAAGAAAGCGAGATAATCAAGTCCAACAGAACGATGTCCAGCGTCGTGTGGATCTCACCTGAATGTGACGCCCTGGTGGACTTGGCCACCGCGTTCTTCACGACTCCGAATCGCTCTTCTTTTTCATCTTTTGCTCTCTTTGCGCTCACCGTCTTCTGCGTTGTCGCTGGCCTGGACTACTGTGTGTTTTTTTTTTCCTTTGAGTCTCGCTTTTGGTTAGTTGTTGCCCCCCTCCCCCCCCCCCCCCCCCACACACACCAAAAATTGCCTACGGAGGTACACGTATACGTGCACACGAACGATCCCACCAATGCTCAGCGCTCGCCTCTTTTTGTTTCTTTTTTTTCCTTCTTCTGTTGCTTCTTCTGCTCCAGCTGTTCTTGCTGCTGTTGTGTTCGCCTCTCTAGACTACACGTATGAGATTTGAAAACGCACATGGACACGCACACACACAGTCAATCTGGCCGCGTATACACAGAGTCTCTTCAGTCAGAGTGTCACCGGCAGCGATGGAGCGTGGTTTCCGGATACGAGGCCGTAGCTTTCCTTCTTTCTTCGTCTTCTCTACACGTATAGGCACCGGTCTCTTACACATTTCTCTGGGGCTTGATCTTTCTTCCGCGTGTACGCCACTAGTGCTGACAGGAAACATGCGATAGTACCTACACAAGCATGTTCACATACACGTCTCGGGAAAGCAAAAGAGAAACGGAAAGGAAGAAAGGTAAAGCAGGCTGGGGAGTGAGGATTGATAGTGGATTCCATGGTGTCTTTCCTTTGCTTCACTTCTCATCCCTTTTCCCTACCCGTTATTCCTCACCATGGATGTAGCTGTCTATTTGACCCTTTGTGTGATATCTCTGCTCGCACTCTGTTCCATGTTGCGCAACCTCTCCCCAAAAGAAAAACAAGTACGAAGAAAGTGGTGTCGTGTTGCGTGTAGTGTCATGAGGATCTTCACTACACTACCAAGAGGGTTACCTTACAAAAATGCGTAGACAACCAGCCAAACAATTCCTCCAAAATGCGCTAGCTGTAGTGACACCATCGTCACGGCAGAGGATGTGCCGAGAATAGAGGTAGAGGGATGAAAGGAACCAGTTGACGAAACAGTGCCCCTTATTATTCAGTGTTGTTCCCTCACCTTGGCTGATTTTCACTGCTTCCTTGGTTAACACTTTGTGTAGAGTTTTTGGCGCTGCTTTTCTGCTCGTTTAGTAGGATTTCTTGCGTCTACTTCGCTCCTCTCTTCTTTTGCTCTCGTACAGCGTTGTATCTTGTGCTTCTCTCTTATTTATTTTTTCCTTGAGCAGGTCAGTGGTGATCTGTGTACTCCTGCTTGCATGCGCGTACAGCTGAGGCAAGGCATCTGCGTGAAAAACAAACCCCTCTCTCTCTTTCCCTGTTCGCGCGCCACAACTTAGGCATGTGTTTCTCTCTTTATGCCCTCTTCAGGTCTCCCTTTGTTCTTTTCCCTCTGATGGCGAGGGGGACACCTCCGTGCGTGGTATCTCAGGGTTCAGCACCCCCTCTGACTCTCTGTGGAGAAGCCAAGCAGCCCCCCTCCCCCCTTTTCCCTTGCCAATGCGGAGCCACCTCTGGTGGGGACAGGGTCAGGCTCTGCGTGGCGTTGCGTCGGATCGACCTGCACCGGTGCGCACGCTTGCACCACCCATATGATGGGCAGCGTGTCAGCGTGACCCGAATGTGTCTCGCGCGGCCCTCGCTGCCCACTGGAGGAGGGAGCCTGCGGAGCGAGGGGCGGGTGTGTAGAGTGTGATACCGAGGCGGTGCGGAGACGGCTGGGTTGGCGCATTGCTGCAAGGCGTGGCCTACGGCTGCTTCGCACCGCGCGATTGGGGACCGGAGCAGGGTCAGGGGGCAGAGTGGAGTAACACTCCCGCTGTATGGCCGAGAGTGGACTCGCTGAATCAGAAAAACATTTCTATAAATCTTTTCTTCTATTGCTGCGTTTCCTTCTTCGGCTTTTGACTTTCGCTGTCCTCGTCTCTGTGCTGTGGTGCTTCGCTGCCCCCCTTTTTCTTGCCTTCTTCGTCCTCTATTTTATTACGAGAACGCAGGCATCCACCCCTTCGAGACCCTACGCCCACACGCTTCCGTTGTATGTGCTTGGTCATATCGTTACCCAGCGGGATGGCAGCGGATGGCGCGGCAGGGACTGGCGCCAGGGCGGCGGCGGCCGAGGTGCGCGGTTGATTGTCGTGCGCTCGCGGTGGCGTTGGCGGTGGGCTGCGGGGCCCCCTTTTGTGTGCGGCTGCCGCGCCGGGTGTGGGGGCCGGGGCCTGGCCCGCTGCGGAGACAGTTCGGTGGGCAGTGGGACGGCAGAAAACGCTTGTGGCTGCTACTGAAGATCCGTTCTCCCTCGCTGTGGCGCTGCGCGCGCACCCGCTTTTGTTTGTCCCCGGTTGCTGTGAACCTCGGTGTGGGGGCCGCCTGCGTGGGCGGGCTCCGCCCCGAGATACAAAGCCGGCGCCCCCTATTACCCGCAGGATAGGCGGTGGGGTTCTGCCTTCGGGTAGGACCCTGGCCGCGGCCCGCGTGGGTCGGGGCGTGCAGTGCAGCCGCGTCCATCTGACGCCGATCGCGCAGCGGGCATCCGAGGACGGGTCGCGGAAGGGCGGGAAGAGCCTGCGAGGTGCGCGAGTCGATTGGGCGGCAGGCGGCTCATCCTTAACGGCCAGCATATAGCCGCTGTGCAGCACAGGCATGGGTGGGGCTGTGGTGGTAATGCGTGCAGCTGCTAACGTGTTTGTGGGTGGGATAGACACGTGAGAGCGAAGCGAAAAGCAAACCATAAACGATACAAAACGTGCACGAAAATCCTCTCACGAGTGTCTGTTGTGTCTCCAATGTTTCCGTATTGTTATTTGGTCAGTTATGGTAGGTGCGTGTGTGTGTGGTTACCACATTTGTTTCGCATTCGTGAGCGCGCGTCGTGTGGATCTCCTTGGCTTGTGTCTGCGCCATATGCTGTTTTCCCTCACTTTTCATTTTGTGGCGGAACTGCGCTAAACTAATCCTGCGCTGATGACCTCCTTTTGTTGTCTGAAGAAAAACGAGCGAGCGAACCATGTCCGGCGAGGTGAGCGCCAAGCAAATGGGGGCGGCGCCGAGGTGCGGGCGTGGCGACCAACTCACTTATACGCCGGCAGAGGCACACCGCGATATGTGCGTTAGGGGGGGGGCGGTGCAGGACACACGCAGAAAAGTTGCTTCAGCGCAGGGGCAGCGGTTGTTGATAGTCATGTCCTGAGAAAGAGTGAGTCAACATGGAAGGGGGTGGGGAGGAGATGAGCAAGCTGGCTTACTGACCTTATGCATCATGCTCTCGCAGTCGCTGCGCGTTTCAGAGGGTAGGCTGTCGCTATTTTCCTCTCATATTTCTGTGTGCGTTGTCGCTATTCGAGGCGATGCAGAAACAGAGGGAAGCGCTCGGGTGCCACACTCCAGAAAATAGCAAGAGCGCCTGTGGGTTCCTCCTCAGCAGTGCCTGCACCTTTGCGCGGGTTCGCGTCTACGTCACCCCTAGGCTTGCACCTCCTTTTTGTTTCTTGCTTTCACGCCAATCTTTACTTGCCTGTGGGAAGCATGTGGCCTGTTCTTCGTGCTGAGGCTGTTTGCACACGCACACATACACACATACACATACACACACACACACACACGCACACACACTGGCACACATTTCCTCCCTCTCGGCCGCTGACAAGTTGTGTAGATAGAGTCATCGATTGCTGCATCATACCTTGAAGAAGGACTGGAAGAGACTGGCAGTCAAATCAATACAAGCGAGAGCAACAACAAGGGACATCCCCCCAAAACGAGAAGTGACGAAGAGCAAGCGGGTCCTTATCGAATCAAGTTCTCGGCTTCTCATCTCTTGTGTTTCTTCGTTCCGCAGACGTGGGCACTTTGGTGCTGTTTCCCTTCCCAGTGTTTTTGTGCGTATGCGCCGAAGAACTCCACGAAGTCGAGGCGAACCGAGACGTTCGCCTACACGCCAGCGCATTGTCAGTGTCGACTACAGTGATCTCACACCTTTGAGAACGACAGCTCAAAATGGAAGAATCTTCGCCACCACCATTGAATACCGCGACACCCGGCACCAGTGGCGTTCCTCCCGCTAGCGCAGCGCGGGTAGTGCGGCAGCCGCAATCTAGCGCGCCCCCGCTGACAGCGGCGATACCGTCGTTGCGCATTGGATCACCTACTCACGCGACCGTTTCTCCGACAGACGTCGAGGATGGGGTGGTCGAAGGCGCAGATCGTGACGGATCTTCTTTACACAATGCAGATCTCGGGCGGTGGTCATGGAGGGGGGACCAGGAGGACAGGGAGGCCCTTTCACTTGTCGGTGAAGCCTCTGCCTTGCAGAGTGAGAGCGGTGCCATTCGCACAGCTGCGGGGTCTCCCCCGGCGCTGCGGCAGCCGTCGCTGCTCTTCGAGACGGCGATGACCACAGATACCCTGCTCGCGCGCGCTCACCAGCAACCACCACCACCAGAGCAGCAACTGGCGCACACACGCCCTGCTGGAGGCGATGTGCAGCCTCGGCGCACGTCAGGGGCCATCTCTTCCATCCTTGGGCGTCCTCCGCCGGCACCACAAAACGCTACAAACACCTTCGCCGAGCCTTCGGGTGGCGCGTACTTGTACTCCTATCCCACCCCGCAACGCGACTCCCCTGCGTCTTCCTCCCTAGTAGTGCCTGGGCGGCACCCCAGCCTCTCTCCGACATCAACTGTGGATTATATTGAGATCGAGCACAAACAGAACGAGCTGCGTCACGCGGTGGAGCACCACGTGCAGTCCCTGGAGCGTTCTCTCGCCTTGCGTGATGAGGAAGTGGCTACTCTGTCGTCGCGGCTGCGCAAGCTCGAGGAGGACTACCAGTTCAACTACAACCTCATAGCAGAGCGGGATGCTGCGCTGGAGGAGGCATCGGGGCAGCTTCAGCGACTCTACCGCGAACTGAAGCGCCTCACAGAGGAGTCGACACACATGGAGAAGCAGATCGACACCGCAGACAATGAGATCAGGGCGGCTCGGCAGCGTGTACGTGAGGTGGAAGAGGAGCGTGATGCTGCGGTACGACAAGTGCAGAGGGACTACACAATCAAGGAGCGCCACCTAGCAGAGGCGGTACGTGCGAAGGAGGCGGCGCTTGAGAAGGAGCAGGCGGAGCAGCACGCGTGGTACAAGGAGCGAGCCAAGCGTTAGAGGAGGAGCGCGCCGTCATGGCTGACCGCAGTGCTTTGGCGTCCATAGAGACGGCGGACCGCTTTAAGCAGCAGGTTGCCCGACTACAGTCGGAAGTGGCGGTGCTGCAGCAGGCGCTGAAGGATGCACGCCAACAGAAGACAGACGCCGAAAAGCGTATTGTAGCGATGGAGGAGGCGAACACCGCCCTCACGCACGAGTCTGTCGTAGCCCAGCAGCGCCACGAGACTTTCGCACAGGAGGCTGCACTCACCAAGAGGGACTTGGAGGATCGGCTTGTGCGAGTTGTCGGCGACGCTGAAAAGCGCGTCCTCGCAGCAGAGGCGGCTGCGCGGGAAGAAGCGGGCCGCGCCTCGTGCACAGAGCTAGAGCGCACTCGCCTGCAATCAATGCTGGCAGAGGCACAGGAGCGTTTGCAGCACCTCACTACGCGCTACGATGAGGACGTCGCCCGCTTCACAAAGGAGCGGCAGCAGCTTCTCAAGAGTAGCGACGAGGCGATGGCGGCCACCACCTCAGCAGAGCAGGCATTGCACGACACGAAGCGGGAGATGGAGCAGCAGCACCGCCTGGCTGCGGAGGAGGCTACGCGTCTTCGCCGTGAGGTCGAGCGTGCTCAGGAGATGTCCGAGGCGATCCACCAGGAGCTCGTGACCGCGCAAGAAAGCTCTCGCGAGTGGAAGGCACAGGCGCAGAGCCTTGAGGCCGAGGTGCGTCGCTGGAAGACGGAGGAGAACAAGACGGCGACCAATGGGCGGCTGGAGTGCTCTGCCTGGGAGGAGAAGTGTCGGCAGGCCGAACATCAGGTGCAGCTTCTCCAGGAGGTGACTCAGCAGGCTAAGAAGACTCAGCAAGGCGCGGTAGAGCAGGCGCAGGCCGAGGTAGTGCGGCTCACGCGCGAGCTTCACGCCAGCGAGGCGGCACGTCGCGCTCTGGAGGATCAATTTCACTTGCAGGAAGACTACAGGGATGGGCGGGATGGGCTTCAGATGCTGCGCATGGAGAGGGAACAGCTTCAGAAGCGTGTGGCGGAGCTTGAGCAAACCAACGCCGAAGTGCGACTGCAAGTGGCCAACTTTGCTGCTGAACTGCAGAACGACCCGGTCATCAAGGCCGCCAAGGAGACGCAGCAGCGCGCTGTAGCGCTGCAGCAGGAGCTCGAGCAGGCCAGGGCGGAGATACAGTTGCTGCAGGACTCGTTGAGGGACAAGGATGAGGGACTGGTGCGACTGCAAACTGAGATGCTGCGCGTGCAAGTGCTCGTCGCTGGCGACGAAACAGAGTCGCCTCCTCTCGACATGCAGACCCACCTCGCCACTGGCGCTTCCACTCTCACTGATCACGTCTCGCGTGCGCTGCAGCGGCGGCAGCAGCAGATGCGCACTGAGTACAGCCGTATGCGTGAATCATACGAGGAGATGGTTCGCGAGCTTGACCGACAGCGTCGTCGCCGGCGCAGACCTGCGCAACCTTCGCGCACTGCATCAGTGACCTCGTCGTCCTCGACGAACTCTTCATCTGCTCGGGACGCCAAACTTTCAGAGCGACATCGCAAGGGAGGGGATGGGGGGTCGTGGGCTGCCCCGGGCGCCTCCGAACCGCCTGCACTTCCCGACTCCAAAACGGCGCACCTCCTGCAGGAGTCAGAGGTGTTGCGTCAACGATGCGTGCAGCTGGAACAGCAACTGCTCACCGTACTGCGTGAGCGCGACCGTCTCAAGAAGGAGCTGCAGCTGGCCAAGCAGGACGTGGTGGCACTCGGCGCCGAGAAGGCTTCTCTGGTGGATCTTAACTCGCTTCTGAAGGCGCAGCTGCGGGAGGCATATCGGCTGCGTCTCGGCGACACCAACACTCGTCTGGTTCGAGGACCCACCACGACCACTCCCGCCGCCAGTGCACCCGACGTACGCATCTCCCCTCAGTTGTTGGCCGCAGCTCTCCAGGCGTTGGAGGAGGGCACTGCTGCCGGTGACGTCACAGAAAGCAGGCCTCGCGTGTGCAGTGCGGCGAGTGCAGAGGCAACCTTGACGCGGCACCGCTCACGTGCCGAGGAGGCTTCGGGGATGAAGGGGCCGCCTGTTGTACACTCCACCCGTGGTTATGCCGGGGCATCGTCCTCCTCCGTCGCTTCGCGATCCATCTCAGTGCAGCAGGCGCAGGAACGGTTGACCACGCTAGAGCACGAGATAGAGGTAGCTCGTGAGCAGCTGGCTACCGCCGCAAGAATGAGGCCGCAGTGCCCAGACGATCAGGCGGTGATTCGCCGTGGTAACGCGGCTGTGCGGCACTATGGTCTCGGTGACTAAGGCTGCCTCTGGACTACACTACTAGGGGCACAAGTCCTGCACTGTTTCTCGTTCTCTTGCGCTGCTTCTCTAGATGCGCCCTCATCGTGGACGGCGAGATAAACACCATCAAACTTGCTGTGGGGTGGCGAAGGGGGAGGGTGTGGAAGGCCACGGGCGTCGCTACCAACCTTTTCCGTAGTGCGCTTGAGTGAGATGGCCACTGAGTGGTGGCGGGGTGTGTGGGTGTCGGATAGGTGTTATGACGAGAAGAAAAAAGGGAGACACCAGAAGGGGTGGGGGCAGGCGCTATCATCTGCCATTAGTCCACCGACGTGCTCGCCTCGCGTCTTCCGCCTTTGCGTCCTTTAACTCTGTCTTCGCTCTTATTCATCCTCTGCTGTGTCTTGTGCCTTTCCCCTCAATACCGGTACGCCAGTTAAATGCATACACACACACATACACACACACACACACACACACACACCACACACACAGAGAACCTCGCGCGCTCTCTTACGCCCCTAACAAAGTAGTTATCTTGGCAGATTCGCCTCTCCAACACCCGCCCACAACAAAGTGTAAGCCCCACTGCCACTTGGCAACACTGACCCTGCGAGAGAGAGAGAGCTATACTCGCGCCACGTCCTACCACCTACCGTTGCGATCAGAAGTTGCATAGCACGTCCCACTACCACTGTCACACATTCCACCATGGGCGGGAAGAGCTCCACTCAACGCCAGGGATCACAGGTGCGTAATGGCAGCGGGGGACCCAACATGGCGTCAGGGCCGCAGGCTCCTAGCAGTATGCCACCGCACTTAGCGAATCAGTACGACAATAATAACACACGTCAGCAAAACCTGCCGAGTGGCAGCGCCAACAACACCGCACCGCATCAGCAGAGCATGTCGCAGCAGCCGCAGTCAAATAGGAATAGCAGCCCCACGGGGAACAACGGCACTGCTACCAACGGAGAAGATCGCGGCGGCGTGCAGGAGGGTCAGATGGTCAAGATGCTCGCCACCGTAGAGGCATCCACGGTGAGCTATGTGCCAACGACGCAAGTGCTCACGTTCTACATCACGAGTATATGTGATTCACTGACCTACGAGATCCACACTGGTGTGAAAGAGTTCGTGCAGGAGGGCACTGTGCTTTACAGACCCAACAAACCAAAGATGGAGCCTGTCAAGACGGAAATCCGTGGCCCACAGGAGAACCGCCGGATTACCTTAAAGCTTGACGTCAGCTCACTGGAGGAGAAGGAGAAAGCATTCAATAAGCACTACCCAAAACAGATGCCGTGCGTTATTGTGCTCCGCTACAAGACCACTGAGCTGCAGAAGCGTGACGGCGACCGCGACAACAACTTCGAGGAAGAGATGCAAGTGGAGCATACAGAGCACACCTGCGTTGACCTTGCGGAGAAGCCGAAGCGCCGTGTCATCAGCCAGACTGTGACGGCGGGTGGCAATGCCTACGCAGTAGAGAACCTTTACGGCGCGGATAACGACGGCACGACGCCGGCGACCCGCAGCGGCGGTGGTGCCGTGATGATTGGCTCGACAATCGAGGACGACGAGGACGGACTGTGCGTGATATGCCTGACAAACCCGAAGGACACGGCTGTGATGCCGTGCCGCCATATGTGCATGTGCAAGGACTGCGGCGAGCAGTTGTTGAAGCACAAGCCTGTGTGCCCGGTGTGCCGCGCTCCGATTTCAACACTGCTGCACATGCCCTCACTGAGCAACAACACCGCCGCGCACACTGCATAGGGAACGGTAGAAGGCATCGATAAAGAGGAGGAGGAGGATATAGAGCGACGAGCAGCACGCAGACGAAGAGGGAAGCCTGGAATTTTTCTTTTTGTTTCTCTTGTTGAGGGTGGAAGAAGGCGGGGGCGGTGAAAGATCGGGAGGCGTTCCGCAACATCGCAGTAATGCCCACACAATGCTGCCGTGACATGTTCCTTTTTTCTTCTCCATTCTCGGGCCCCTGGTGTCTCTTCTGATTGCCCTTCGACGTTTCACGTTGTTTGTACGTTGTTGGTGTTTGTGTTCCTCTTCCTGCGCTTCTTTGCTCTCCTCGGCTCCTCTTTTTGCCTGTGTTGGCTGGCGCGCGCATGCGAATGTTGTCTGCTTACGCTTTGCTTTCGATTTTTTTCTTGTGTATTTTCTTTCTTCTTCTGGGGTAGCTGTTCTCGTCCCTCCCCGTCACTCGCCACCGTTGTGCGCCTGCTGCTTATTCACATCTGAGCGGCTTCGCGATGCCGCTTTTTGTCTCCTGACTCGCACTCTCACTCCCTTGCCGCCTGTTAGCCCACTTCCTCCTTAGACGGTGCATGCTGTACCAAAGCTAGCGCGTGCACGTTTATGCTTTTTCGGAGGCAAATCTTCACAGTGCTCGTACGCCTTCCCATCCACACGCACAAGCATGCGTTCTGCTCACGCACCAGCTTCAGGCACATACAGGGAGGAGGAGAGAGGGAAGGGGGGACTCATCTACTTGCCAACGCGCGCATACTCAAGCTTACGCGCATTCACCTATGCACGAACTACTGGCACTCACGTTCGGTTGGTGTTCCACGGCACATCGTCAATAGGGACCAGGTGAGCAGGCGGTAAGGAGAGCAGAAGTAAAGCAGAGTCAAACCGACGAGGAGTCACTACACACAATAGTTTACTCTTCCCTGAGCTGTGCGCTCTTCATCTTGCCCCTTCGGTGTTTTCCTCTTTTTCTTGACCTATTTAAGTGTGGCTGTTTTCTGGAGGACGCCTGTGCCTTGCGCGGGAATGGAAGAACGAGGCGCAAGGCTGCCTTGCTGCAGACTGAAGCGGGGGGTGGGTGGGTGGGTGGAAAAGGAAGGAAACGATGGGGAGGGTGCGATGGGGGTTTCGGTTATGACTGGCTAAGATGATTCGGGAATAGGCTGATGCCGTACTCTGCCCATCCTTCCACCTCTTCTTTTTCACGTTGGTACGTCAAGCGAGTTGACTTCTCGCGTCCTCTTCCTCTTTTCTTTGCTCTTTAGCCCTTCCTCTTCCCCTTACCGTGTTAGGCGTGTATGTTTCTCTGTGATTGTGTGTACGTGTGTACTCGTGATTCCTTCGATAGTGACCCTTGCGTGTTGCTGGCCACACGTCCCAGCTTCCTCCGACTGCCTTCGTATCTCCGACCTTCCGTTGTTTTATTTGGGTTTACTTGCCCTTTCCCTTCCCCTTTTGCTGTTCTTCCTCTCACTTATAACTTCGCTTTCTCTCTCCGCTCATCTCGTTATTACCAATCGGCTCATGTCATACCCACTCACGTTTGCCCCGACGTCATTTCACCTCCTCTCCTCTCCCCTCATCGTCTTTTTCCCTCGTCCTCTGTTCCCTGTCCGTTACCGTCTTTTGGCCGTTGTCTGTGTTGTTTTATTGCTTCTCTCTCTTCTGTCTCTTGTGGGTGGGCGAGTGTGCACGACATCGTGCCTGCGTCTGTGCGTGTGTGTTCCGTCCTTTTCCCTCTCTGTGCCTGGGTAAGCGGTAGATGTGCACATGCATCTCTGTGCATGTGTCGCACGTGCAACCTCTTCCTCTGTTTCCCCCCTTTCTCGTGTCAGCTGGGCTTCTGAGCTGCAATTAAGGGTGGCATGAGAGGAAAAGAAGGGAAGGGGGGGGGGAGAAGGGGGCGCAGTGGACCGTGTAAAGTGTCACGGGTGCATGCCTATGAAGGAGAAAAATGCACAGCCAGAGCAGGGAGCGAGGCCGCGGTAGGAAAGTCACCAGCATGGGACCTCGGACTCACCTTGAATAGTGTGGGGAAAGAATGGAGGAAACAGGATCGGTGGGAGCCTCACTTCACGAGCGTAGGCACACGTGTGTTTTCTTTCCCTTTGCCTGTTTCTGCGCGTGTACGTGTGCGTCTCTCTCCCTCTCTTTTGCCACCTTCATTACATGTAGCGGCTTCTCGTTTTGCTCGAGGACGGGGCTTCTCACTCTTTCTCTCTCGCTCTCTCGATCGTCCGTGTGTCCGTGTGCTGGTGCGTTGAGCGTACACGTTCTTCCTCTTTCTTCACCCATGGCTTTTGCTGACCTCCTCTTCAGTTGTTTTTTTCTCTTCGTCTTGTTCCCTGCTTGCTGCTGTTGTGTGTGTGTGTGTGTGTGTGGTGTGTGTGTGGTTTCCTCTTTCCTGCGCTTTTACCTCAACACACACTACCTGCACGTTCCAAAGATACACCTACCCATCATATTACACAGAGTCTTCATCGTGTCATTGATGCAGAAGTGCCGCCACCTCCCTTTTCCCTCTCTCTCTCTTGTGTGTGTGTGTGTGTGACTCATGCGTACCCACAAACAACAGCACGCGTGAAGGTATCTCTTGGAAGATACTTGCGCTTTTCGTGGCTCACTTGCTCTCTTCTTCCCTTTCACGTTTGTTCTTACGCCCTCCTACTGCCTTGATTGCCTATGCAGCGTTTGTGTCTGCGGATGCTCCTTCTCTTGCTTCACTGACGCCTCTGCTCTCTCTTTTTTTGTATTCACTGAGACGCACAGAGGCCGATGCTTCCATCCACACCGTAAATACTGTGAGGGATTTGCTCAGACATGAACGTGCGCGCGTGTGTGTGTGTGTGTGTGTGTCGATGGATATCCAGCCATAACGGCTGCAGGCTGGATGCTTCGGGAAGAGGAAAGCAAATGACCAAGAGGGAAGAAAAATGGGTGAGTTGGAGTACTTCCGTATCTCATGACGTTTGCCTTGATGCGACTCTTTAGACAACAGACCACACATGCGCCTCCTCTCGCTGTGTTCTCGTTGTTGTGTTCTCCTTGTTCACCTCTTCTAAAAAAATGCTTTCAGTTTCTTGTCGGTGTTCGCTTCTTCGTCCTGTGGCCGTTGTGGTTCTCGTCATACCACTGTTCTGAGCGAGTTGCCTGGATGCTCTTGTCTGCGTTTGCACTCGCATGTCTGAGGTCTGGGCATGATGTTTCCTCACCCAGCCCCCTTCTCTCTCTCAAACGCCAACCTCTACCACTAGAATGCCGCTTTCTTATGCGCTGCTAAGCCCCTGATGATGCCGGCAGACTCGCCCTGGTATCAGGGTGTAGTACCCCCTTCTATGGGGGAGCCAGTAGCCTGCGGCCTGTGCTCGGGTGCGGCTGCGGCGCCATAATGATAGAGGAGGGGCCTGCGCTGACGCTGTGCGGAGGGGGCTCGCGGCCATGACCCCGTGAGGACCAGCCCCCGGCGAAGCCTGTTAGCGATGCAACGTATACGCGCGCCGCCTGCTGTTTTTCTGCGCGCAGCGTGGTTGGGGTGGGCTTGGCGGCCCGACTCCTTGCCGGCGGGCACACCCGCGTTCTGCGCGCGGTGCATTTCGCACGGCATGCCTGCGGGACGTTTTGCTCGTCGGGTGTTCGGGGGCTCCGGCGTGGCAGGCGGAGGGGTGCGCGGCGGCGGCGTCCCCGTCTGTGGACGCGGACCCTGGGGCGAGGCGGGGGCCATTCCGCGCGGCCAGGCCGACGGGAAGCGCCTGGCGCGTGTCGGCAATAAAAAGGACCCTGGCCGCGGCCCGCGTGTGTCGGGGCGTGCAGTGCAGCCGCGTCCATCTGACGCCGATCGCGCAGCGGCATCCGAGGACGGGACGCGGAAGGGCGGGAAGAGCCTGCAAGGCGCGCGAGTCGATTGGGCGGCAGGCGGCTCATCTTAACGGCCAGCATATAGCCGCTGTGCAGCACAGGCATGGGTGGGGCTGTGGTGGTAATGCGTGCAGCTGCTGACGTGTTTGTGGGTGGGATAGACACGTGAGAGCGAAGCGGAGAGGGACGTGTCGTGTGCGCGGCGGTGTAGGGGTGTGAGTGGGCTAGTTGCTGGTGATTGGCTCATCTGTAGGTTGTGTGCTCTTCCCTCTCTTTTTTTCTTTTGGTTCTCCTCTTCCGATGTTATCATTGTTGTGGCTCTTCTGGCTGTTATGTCCTGGCGATTGCGCCGCTTGTGTTTTGGGTGATGGCGTGAGATTTCGGAGCGTACAGGCAGGGGATGGGCGAAAGCGTGAATGCTTATCAGCACATATATGTGTGTTGTGCAGTGTGTTTTGTGTGTTGATGTGCGTATGCGCATGTGATCGTGGGTGAGAGGTAGTGGAACGAGCAATGAAGAGAGCGACTGTCGCGCATGAATGAAAGTAGACGAAAGGGTAACGATGCGAGAGAGTGAGCGCAATGGATGTCCCTCTGTGCAGAATTCCTCTACGCAGAGTCGCACACGTGCGAAGACACCAGTTCCGCATGCAACCTACGGTGGTTTCTCTCTCTGCGTGGAGTTGTATAGGAAGATATGCTGTGAGCTGCATATCAGCCATCTTGACTATCATTTCGTCCGTCTTAGTGTTTCCGTTGCGCCCTTGGATTTTCTTCCCAGCTTTCCACTCTCTGTCTCTCCCTTTCCTGTCTCACGGTTGTATTCTCTTGTTTCCCTCTTTCTCGAATGCGTCAATGTAGGCGTGCCTGTGTGTGCCTCTTTCTACGCTCCATTCTCTCTCTCTCTGTGCGTGTGTGGGTGTGGGCGGTGAGGCTCTACACCGCAAACAAACCGTATCTTCCTCACACGAATCACCTGAAGAGGGATGGCCAGAAGATCCACGGGAGACGACGCGTGCCGCGCTTCACCGTAAATGTGTGCCCTCCGCCCCTCTTTCCCCAGTGTTGTGAGAGGGAGATGTAAAGGGGCCTAAAGCGTAGGTTTGCATGCCAAGTATGGCTGCGCCTTTCTCAAAGAGTACATAGAGAGTTAGGGGCAAGCAATGCTCCTCACAGTGGCATATCTTCTTGAGCCTGTGAGGTGTCCTGCACGGCTTATCAGAGCCACTCTACGCATTGTTTTATTGTTGAACTCTGGCGACTGCGTCGGCTCTCCCGCGTTTGGGGCTCACCCGTTAGCAGCAGTGCAGGGCATCAGTGCATCTTGTGCACGTCTTTGCAACACTCTCTGATCAGATTCTTTGCCATTGCTTATATTTTAGCCCTGCGCCCTGCTCTATCGCAGAATCGGAATCGCCCACGTCTATTCCTCCTACGCACACGTGCTGTGTTGCTCATTGTTGGCACCGACACCACTCGCTTACCCTCTTGGAATCGACTAGGCGAGGAGAGGGAGCGAGTTCGTCCTCGAGGCGTATTGCACATCGCATACACATTGAGCGAGGGTGAGCGAGGCAAAGAAAGGGCGAACTCCTCGATGCATTTTCATCGGCCCTCGCCGCGTGTTTGCCAGTCTGGCTGTTGGTCTGTACCGCCCTTTTCTTATCCCCTCGCCGCTTTTTATTCGCTGCGTTGCCGGGCTTGCGCGCTATAGCAGGCGCTCTCGTTATCATCGCCGTCTCTCTCTCTCTCTCGCTCTCTCTCTCGCTCTCGTTATCATCGCCGTCTCTCTCTCTCTCGCTCTCTCTCTCGCTCTCACTCTCTCTCTCTCTCTCGCTCTCGCTTTTTCTTCCTTCAACATCCCATTACGGGACAGGTTGTAGACCCGCGTCTCAGCAGGACGATAAGGGTAAGGGCAGTATTTGACAGCGATCAAGTGCATTGCAACTATGGGGTACGATTCGTGTGCCACATGCTGCGCAGTCTTCTCGCTGCTGGGGATCGTACACCTCGTGCTCTTCGGCCGCATGTTCAGCGAGAAGGCGATTTCGTTCGCTATTATAGCCGTAGAGAACGGGTGGGACGGCGAAAAGAAGGCGAAGGCGTGCTACAATGGGGCCATCATCTACACAGCGACGCTCTTCTTGTCCGTCCTGGCCCGCGTGTACTTCCGCCGTAATGACGCCGCCAAGGCAGCGCTTCTTTACGCCCAGCGTGCTGAGGAGGTTCAGGGGCTCCTCGTACCACCAGCCTTGTCGACAGGCTCTACTCAATACTGAAGAGGGTAAGCGATGACGGCATTGAAGGTGAGGAAACTGAGAGAGGCAAGTAGGCAGGGTACGAAAAAGACTCGCAACTTCTATGGTGTCGCACGCGCAGAGGGGTATGTGTAGAGTGCATGACGATCGACAGCGCTGCCAAAGGAGGCGCGCAACGACTCCTGAAACCCTGATCGACTGCCCCCGCTTTTCACGGAGAGGAACAATGAAAAGGAAGCGGCTCGCACTTTTCCACCGGCGCGCCTGTCTTTCGGCTTTCCTTACTACTATTCTCCAAAGTTGCTTACGGATGAAGAGGGACGTGTGTGTGTGTGTGTGTCTTTGCATGCTGGAGCGAGGAGAAGGAAGTGAGGCTGCTCATTGAATGCTGCGCCTGTGTGCAATCGACTCTGCGTCTTTCTCTTGTCACTTTCTCTCTGTTTTGCAACCGCTTTGCTCCCCCTTTCCTCATATTCATCACCCAGCTATTCCTGTGCGTAGTGGAGGTCATGCATTCGCTCGACCTCGTCTCTCTCTCTCTTTGTTCTTCCTCTTATACACGCTTAATGATTCGGTTGTCTTACTGTTGCACGTCTTTTCCTCATTTGATTTCTTCTACCGTGGAGAGGTGGACGGGGCGGCTGTGGGTTGGGGTGAAGGGAAGGGGGAGGAGTTGTATGCGTGTTCGTGTGCGCGGCTCTCTCTTGCTCCCAGTGTGTCTGTGTGTCTTCCTCTCTCTCTCTCCTCTCATTTTGTCGGCAGCTCTTGTGTTTAGCTGCCGCGATGGATGTGAGTGCGTTTGTTCGTTTACGTGTATAGAGGAAGTGGTGTCCAACTTATAGCGCGTGTCCTCCTCTTTCTTATTCCTCTATGGTTGGTGCTCATCTCTTCGCTGCGAGAAGATGAGAGGGGGGGGGAGAGAGAGGCAGAGAGTATGATCAACAACAGCGACGGGGGATGGCTGGCACGTCTTCAGGTGTGCGTGTGTGTGTGTGTGTTGGAGTCTTTTGTTTAGTGTTGCAGCGCATGCGTGCGTTGTGTGCTTTTGTTGGTATGGGTGTGCGTGAAAGGAGAAAAAATGAGTGGGCGACAGGCAGAGGCAGAGAGAGAGGCAGAGAGAGAGCATCGATTGTGTGTGTGTGTGTGTGTGTGTGTGTGTGTGTGTGTGTGGTGTGTGTGTGTGTCGTGTTGTAATGATAGAGACGCGGGCATCTCTCGTCCTGATTCTGTGTAGGTGCTGGTGCGCGTACGGATGGCTCCCTGGACAAGCGCTTTCTCTCGTTCATTCCTCTCTCGTACGTATGTGCGCATCGTTTGTTCCTCCTTCTCACTGTATATTCTAACACCGACCAACAAGGCACCGCCACAGAAGAAAAGAGCGAGGCAAATCGAGCGACATCAACAGTGGGCAAAATGCATAAAAGTCATCGAGTTGTGCAGAGGCTGAAGGGCGGAGGCTTCACGCATAAATGACCCTTTGGACGTAATTTGTCATTAACCAGGATCCGCGCGGGCCCACACGCACACACCCCGTGGGCTCCCGTGCTGCCGGAGAAAGAGGGAGGAAAGCTGACTACCACATCTTTGTGCAGGGGAAGAAGCTGGAAAGGGGCAGCACAGTCGCAAAGATTTTTCGCTTTGCCCTTTATCCGTCGTGCACTTCTCTGTTCTCTCTGCGGAAGATAACCCACGAATCACAAGTGCTCACAGAGGAGCTCATGCGTTTTATCTTTTTTTTTCCCTTTATCCTGCTAGCTTTACATATTGTCTACGCATCCATGTGCGCTCCTATCTGGTCGTGTGTGTGTGTGTATGTGTGTGTCTGCGTGTCTATGGGCGTGCGTGCGTGCGTGCGTGTGTGTGTGTGTGTTAGTCTTCGTCTCCGTTGCAGCAGTCTGCATAAGGTCTCTCCTGAGGGTTTTACCTGCATTCACCCATCATTCAATAGATACAGGCGTGTACCTGTGTGGTCAACTCCCCCTTTCCCCTTCCCCTCTACGTCTACCTCCACCCTTTTCTTCATCTCCCCCTCTCTCTATCCACCCACTCCGCCACCGCCGCTCCTTCTTCGGCCCATTGCCATCGTCGTCACACTCCTCCCCTTTTGCACTCGCACCGAACCACGCAGAGGTGTACGCGGGCGCATCAGACTCAATGCAACACCCACACACACACCCACACACACACACACACACACACACACGCAACAGGGGCAATATCAGAAAAGGTATCGAGAAGAGGACAAACGAGCGAACGAAAGCGCCGCATTAGCACCGCTCTTTCTCCTCGTTTAGCTTACGTCAAGCAGTTTTTGTTTTACCAGTAGCACCTTCAGCGAAAGCTCTACTCACCTTCGCATCGTCCTCATATATACACTCTAGCGAACACCCCCCTCTGTTTCTTTCGCAGGCGTAGGGGCCGGTTGTCGGCGGGGGCGCATGAGCTTGCCCCTCCCCGTTCAGTGCTCTTGATGACAGCAGCAACCCTTGTTCCGTGAACGGTTAAGGTGGCGAGTAGAGAGCACACGCAGAGCTTCTCTTTTCCTTTCACTTTCAGAGAGCAGCGCACCTCATATATCTTTCACTGTAGTCTACCCGAAAAGTTCCCCCCGCCGTGCCCGCGTGCAGGCGTTGTGAAGGACCTTTTTGCTCGTAGTCCAGCACTCACGTGCGGCTCTCCCCCTTCCTCTGTTTCTGTATGCCACACCTACCGGCTAGTTTTCATCACCTTCTTAATTTCTCCACCCCTCCCCACTGCCACGCACCTCCTTGCTGTGCTGACATCCGTTGTAGGCTTTTCATTCGCTTCTTGCTGTGACTTGCTGGTGGCAACGGCGTGATCGGTGAATCCTCACCCCCTCGGTGTGTTTTCTTTTTTTTCTTTTCTGTCGTTTTTGTGTGCTGCTGCTCTTTCACACAACACACACACACACACACACACACCAACACACACACACAGGTAACGCGTAGCCAAGCGATGGAGCAGTTTATGCAACCGTTGGAGGGCATCTTCCGCGACGGCATCCCTGCCCCCGTGCTGCGCGCCTTTGCCCCTCTCTTTCAGGCGCTGCCAAGCCTCCAGGAACGTGTAGAAGCATCTCGTGACTGCTATTACTGGCGTGCGAACCCCATGAAGTGCCTGGAGGAGGACATCGACACGGTCACCGGCTTCATGCAAGCCTGCGAAGCTTCCTTCCGCATGTGTCCGCAGCAGTCGGCGACGCTGCTCAAGTGCCATATGACGGAACCAGCGCGCGCCGTCTACTTCTGCCGTGATGAGGAGTGGGAGTGGCGCACCTGCTTGATGGATCAGACTGGCATCCGGTTCTGGCCGTACGCGAATGCCCCGATTGGCGCGCCATGGTCGAATGGTGGGCAGACGGAGGACTTTCATCTGGAGGACCGCTTCTTCTACGAGAACTTCTCTTTCTGGCGTCGTCGCGGTGCAATGCTGGCGGTTCGCGAGCGTGAGCTAGAGGTAGCAGTGCAGCGCAAGCACTGGCTGGACGAGCAGGGGGACGACACCTGCCTAGCGGCACCAAAACCGACTCTAGCGCCCATTGGCATCAACACCAAGGTCAACTAAAGAGGTGTGGTGGTGACGATTGCTGAACAGATGGAGGTGGATTACCACGCGGGCAACCAAACCAAGCTATACAGACAAAGAGATGCAGCACCTCCATCCAAGGGATGAAGGAGGGTGAAAGAGATGCGCATGCCTCACCACGAGGGGCGCTCTCGACTGAATTGCCCCGTGTGGGGATGTGCGTGCGTGCGTGGTGTCTTTTTAAGATATTTTCGCCGTTTACCCCCTGTCGTATGTGGCTTCCCCCCTCTCTCTCTGTCAGTGACGTTACGTGGCCAGCATATGTGGCTGTGTGTGCGTGTGTGTGTCGTCGTCGTCGTCGTCGTATGTATCGTCTCTCTTCTGTTCGTATTTTAGGCGCTTTTCGCCTTGTCCCCCACCTCTCTCTCTCTCAGTGTGCGCGCGTGCTTCTCGATAGAAAGGCAGAGCGGCAGAAAAAGTGAACCGCGGCGGCAGAGGCAGCAGTGACAGCTGCAGCATTCGGATGGCTAACCCATGGTGTTGTGGATAGTCACACCTATCAAGCAGGCCCACCCACGCGCACATGGGCCATGTGTCGCGGACGGAAATGCGCGTCTGTGTGCCTAGTGATCATACTGCAGAAGGCACACGTGTGGCCCGCTCAATTGCCTCCCGCTTCCTCTCTCTCTGAGTAGCGGCTGATGTATGTCGTTCACTGCACCTTATGTCCACTCAAATGTGGGAGCTTCTGAGATGCTGAAGGCTCTTGACTCTGCTTCATTTTTCATTGCCAGGTAGTCAGCAGGGAAACATCTGCACTTTGTGCCTACTGGAGGCAGCACCTTCACGAAGACCGACGCCACCCTACACACATCCTCCCCGCTGCTTTTTTCTTCTTCCCAGGGCCGCCACGGAGTCGTTTCTCTTTTCATTCCTCTCGAGACGCCCCCCCCCCCCTGTGGATCGCTTTCCTCTCCGCGCACCACCTCTTTCCTGCGTTCGCCTGCTGATTGGGGGGGCCTGGCGCAGCAAGGGGGTGTGCTCACAGGAGGTGCCCCGGTGCTCCTGCCTCGCTTTTCTTGAGTGGCGAAGCAAAGGCCCACAGCACAAACACACGCTTATAGACATCTCCGCATAGACTGTTCATACGTTAGACCGCCACCATCTTGCTCAAGTAGTGGCTTATGCGAAGCTGCTGATCAATTCATTGACTCACATTTCATTTGAGCCTTTGCCCACACTGAGGAGTCAGGGAAAGAGAGAGTGAGTGAGTGTGCCAGGGGGCACATTGTAGTGTGGTGCCGCTTTTTGTGCTTCTTCTCCCTGGCACTCCTTACCTGTACATCGTTAAGTGAGGGATCGAGGAGGGAGGAGAGAGGGCAGCGACGGACGGACGCCGGGTGCATCGATACACTGCGCTGGTCACGGACAAGCCCCTACACCGTCTCCTCGATGTAGGAGGGACCGTTGAGTTTGCTGAAAAGTACCGAGAAAGTACACTTCGTTGACATAGCTTCAACTTCTAGAATGAGCTGCGTAGCCGACAGCAATGGTAGCGAAGCGGGTTCAGGAGCAGCTCCACCTCCGACTGGCCTGTCCGCTCCTCTCTCTTTGAATGTAGTTCCTCCGGTGTTTCGCACATGTCCATTGCCTCCCTGCAGCAGAGCTTCTTTGATCCGCAACTGCGCCGCACTCCTCGGTCGTATCAGCGCGTTGACAGCGTCGTTGCCGCGTTGCCGGCGACAGCGAATGCATCACAGCAGACGACTTCTTTGTTTCAGCTTCCCACCAGCCACGTTCTGACTCGACCTTTAAGCCGACCCGGGACAGAGTTTTTCGAGGATGAAGGTGAGGACGAGGGAAGGCGAGATTTGGGACCGCCCTCCCTCTCGCAGGAATGGTGGTGTGATAGGGACGCTGTCTCTGCACCACTGCCTAGCCATACGAGGCAGCATCATCAGGCCTGGGACTCTGAGTCGGTGCCTCCGGCGACTGCACTCTTGTGTAAGGATGCTGTCATCCAAGAGCTCGGCACAGCTAGTGCCGTAACGTGTCGCACAGAGACGTCATCCCCTTCGATTCATTCTCCACTGCCCAGTTTGCCGGCAGCGCCAGCCGGTACCACAGACGAGGAGGATCGGGGGCAGAGAAGTGGCATGGGGTCTGAGCACCGCCACAGTCGGTACCGCCTCTTGAGGCGCCTTTATCCGCAGCAATGCGAGCCAGCGCTACTGCACTACCATTCTTGGAGCGATACGCCGCCAGTACCAATGCGTACCTTCGGGCGGCTGCTTTGGAGCTCGCTGAAGGGGAGCCTCCAGAGGCCCGAAGAACGACTGAGGAGATCTGGGAGCGGGCTTCAAAGCCCACCGTCCCGCCTTTCACTACTCTCAAGGCGTTTCTCTTTGCCAGCAGCGACAACGCACGTTCCTCCGAAGCTGATGCGTCCTGCCTCCACCGTCACTCAGCAGCGGTGTCCGCCAGCTTTTTCCACAGTGAGCGGCCCATCGTTACCAGCCGCTACCGCCCCTGCTGTAACCTTTGCAAATACAACAACCTCAACGCCGCCTATTCGTGGCATTCCCATTTTCACAAAGCTGCATCGTTCTTCTGACTGGGCGTCTGCCTCGCCGCTCTCATCCGCGTCGCCGCTGCGCCTGTCTTGGGAAGAGTACGGCCGCCTGCAGCTGCAGGACGAAGCGGTGTGGTGGTATCACCGCTGCAGCGCGCTGGAGCAGCAGCTGAGCAAGGTACAAGACGCTTTCAATCGACAGTCGAGGCTACTGGCTGCACAGTGGCGGGATGACGGCGGTAACGCTGCGTGTGCGAAGTCGAGCGCTGATGGCACGTGTGGGTCTTCAGTCGAGACAGCTGCGGCGGAAGCCACTGCAAGATCACCCAGCAGGCCAGGTGCCACACTCGCAAGTCGGTCACCCGCCACCCTTCACCGCACGTACACCTACCCCGAGACTGAGGACGAGTACTACACAGGTCAGACGACGAAGCGCGATCAACGAGTCGGCTCCGAGGACTCTCAGCACTGCCTGTCAGAGGGCAGGAAACGAGTGCGCGTGGATAGCAGGGCGCCACCTCGCGGGCCGACGCTGAACCAGCTGGCGGAGGGTGAGATGCAGTATCGAATTCCCAAGGCGTATCCTGTCACCGCGGAGACGAGGATCCTGCACAGGATCGCGCCAAGCACTGCTTTAGCTCGCAGGTGCGCCGCGGTCCCACGGAGGCAGGTGTCACTGCAGCCTTCTCATCAGCGCCATTGTTGCGCATTTCCGTGGGTCTGCAAACCGACGACTTGGCGTCTGTCAAGGCATCGTTCGCTCATGAGACTCGTGAGAGCCCTGCTGCAGGTCTCCTTTCAGCCTTTACTGAGGCCACAAGAGAGGATCTTCGTGTCTCCCATCTACGCCGGGGCCATCGGCGATAATGTCGAGACAGTGTATTGCGGCGATGGAAGAGGTGGAGATGCTGCGCGTACGCGTGGACGCGGCGGAGCGAAGGTCCACGGAGCTGCAGGAGCTCTGTGCTGCCCAGGAGCTCCGCTGCGACGACTTGGAGACGCAGCTGCTTGGCAAAGAGGAGCAGCTGTTGCGTGCTGAGCAGCGGGAGCCGTGGCCCATGACAACGCCGCGCTCTGGTGATGGCCCTGGCATGCAGCTTGATGCTGCGGCCAAGTCTTTGCTTTCAGTAGAACTCAACTCTTTGATTGTGCAGGCTCGAGAATTGCTGATTCTCGTGCATCCAGACAGTGACGGCGCATCACGCGAGACAGCTCTCTTGGCAGCGAAAGAGGTGGGTGCCACGCAAGCAACAGCCACTGACAACGGCCTCTGCAGTACTTTTGACGACTTCACTGCACCTTGCTCGACGAGCTCGTCTCCCAGGTCGCCCAGCGCCGATTCGTCTTCGCATCTTGAGCGCGGCGTCGCGCACCTCGCCTTGCTCATCACACAGGTGCGCAGCGCCGTCATCGACTTCTCTCAACGGTTTGCTGCGCTGCAAGCGGAGCTCGATGTTGTACGAGCAGACCGCAACGAACTGATTGGAGATCAGAGCGAACAAGTGCGCTTGCTTCAGGAGCAGCTGCTCGAGAAGGACACAGCGCAATGGCGATTGCTGGAGGACTTGCACGAGGCTCAGGAGCAGCTGGCTGTCGCAACGGCACGGGCAGTGTTGGCGCCAGCAGACGGTGCCACGGACAGAAAAGAGTCCACCGCGTTACAGGATCAGGGGAATCGAGGAGGGCACAGCGAGGAAGGTGCAGTTGCGATGGCTTCCAGCAGCACAGCCCAGCTGAGCTCTCCCCCTGTCTGTGACGCGGTGGCAGACGTGGCGCAAAGGCCGTCTCCACAACTGGAGAACTCTGCTACTTCTCACGCCAACATCGCAGACACAAGTGCGGCAGAGGTGGCGGCCTTACAAGAGCAGCTGGCGCAAGTGCGAGCCGCCGCTGCAGCGGGCAGGAGGCGCAGCGCCGCGTCTTATCGGAGCGGTTGGAGAAGGCGGAGTTGCAGCTGAAGGAGACGCGACTGCGTGCCGAGGACGAGTACGACCGCATGTCGGGCACCATAGAGGCACTTACGCGGGAGCTGGCTGACACCAAGGAGGCGTTGCGAGTAAAGGAGGTGTCGTTGCGGATTGCGTTGCGCGAGTCGTTTTCTCCACCGTTGCTAATAGCTGCCCAAGGAGGCAAGACGATGAGGAACAGCGTAGTTGCCGGTGCACCTGTCGCGGAAGGGCTGGTACAGGGCGCTGCATCCTCGACTTTGCCGTTGTCTATGCAGCCCCTGTACATGACGTCGCGTGGATCTGCTGCTTCGTCTTCGTCGCCAAGGCTGGAGCGTGAGGACACACGAACGAGTATGTCACCATCGCCGCCCATTACTCTCCACCTTCAGAACGCAGCCGGCACGAGGGAGCGGTGAGGGACGTAGCGGACACGGACGAGGACGGCGGCTGGCTTGGGCTCGCATCGGCAAAGGCGAGAAAAGCACACCCGCGCTTTGAGGATGACGGCACGTTGCGCACCCTCCCTTCAGCCATCGTGATCAGTGAGGAGGACAGTGAGGAGGTGCTCGGGCGCACCGGCCAGCTTGTGTTTCCGCCGGCAACAGCTCTCACCAGGGCCATCACAGCGACAGCGACAAAGACGTCATCTTCGCGAGAAAAGTCATCCCGAGGCCTGTCAGTGTCTACAGGTGGAGGCAGCCAAGACGCCACTTCGTTGCCTCGCGGGCGCAGTGATGCCAACGCTGCGATGCTGGTGCAGGACAGCACAGCGGAGGAAACAGATCCACGAAAGGAGACTCTGCTGACACCGCCGCAGCCTGCCAGAGCCCATATACCCCTCGCCACGCAAGGAGAGGACTCTGCGACAGCTGCCTTCGAGGAGGAATGCACCATCTCGTCGTCACTGTCGTGGCAGGAGCAGAAGAAGAGCGCCTCTGCTCGTTGTGTGGACACCGTTGCTGACGAGGAGCTGCTGCTGCCGCCGCCGCTGCGCAGCCCGCTTTTCCGCACCCCGACATCGTCAGCGTCACCGTCGCCCGGACAGCAGCAGCGTACACCTCCACCGCACCGCCAGGAGAGGACACATGGGGCTCGTCTCGGCATCAATGCATCCTTGTCACAGGGAAGAGAAGAACAGCACGGACCACCACGACCTTCTGAGCACGGGCCGCGCAACAGCTCCTCTGAACTCTCCGCGCAGCCGCTTCCACTGGAGAAGAAGCTGCGCCAGTTTCTTTCAGTGCTCTCCGCTCCCTCTTCGCCCTTCGAGAAGGCAGTGAAGGGGGGCGGACACTCATTGCCAACAAGCCCGGCTATGCTCACGTGGCGATCCACTCCGCACAGCAGCAGTGATGTGAAGGCCGCATCCAATAATGTCATTCCGAGAGACGTAATGGGCGCTGCTCTTCCCACTGCCGGCAGCAGGGCTGTGTTGGTAATGGACCGCGATGAGACAACCCCGGGCCGAACGCCGCTCTCGCTCTCTTCTCCAAGCGCATTGCCGTCTCCGGGGTCCACATCGACTGCTTCAAGGCCGTCGGCGACACTCCTGTCCGTCTCACCGCACTCCGCCGAGGTGACGGCACGCCACGTGCAGGCGTCTCTTTGGCGTCACCGGGAGGCCTGGCAGCAGCAGGAGCTTATTCTGCACTCGTTACGGAGCTCCCCTTCCCCGTGAGAGAGGTCGTACACATCAGCTGCGCACTGTACGGCGCTCTGCCTGAGTGTCTGCTTGCCCGCTGTGGATTTCATGAAAAGAGTGATGGGAAAGGAAAGAGTGAGTAGGGTTATGCGAGCGACTGTGAGAAAGAGGCAGGCGTCCTTTGATAGAAAACGAGCAACAAGGGACACGTGCCGCTCCTTCCCACGACTGTGCGCCATCATTCAGCGGCTTATGAGCCCCTCAATAGGCACATATCACTCGAGAAAGGAAAGGTGACGACTATGCGCGTGCCACCCCAGCCTCCTGCTCCCTGCACCTCCGCGCACCAAGACACAGGCGCGAACTGACGCCACGAACTATCACTGCTATGGAATTCACAACTGGGAACGTCCACAGGACATGCGCATACGCGCGCACGTGTGTGTGTGTGTGTGTCTGTATGCTCTCTTGGCGTTATGATGGGGTAGATTCCCTTTCCCTCTCCTGGTACTTCCCATGTCCATGCAAGTGGCACCGGCTCTCTCTCTCTGGGAAAAAAAAACTGTTGTGACGGGCGACTTTGCATTTCTAAGTGCCATCGCTTCTCCTATGCCCTCCCCCGACCGCGTTTCGCGGACGTGCAGGCTCATCTTCTCAGTCCTCTTCGTCTTTCCCTCTCCTCCACGCTTCTCTACTCCAGAAGTGCTCCGTCCACAGACGCACGCCCACTCAATTGCAAACGAAGTATTTGTGCCCACTTTCTCTTGTGTGTGGGTCTGGGGCTGTTAATTAGCCACGCGACACCCACCTTGCTCGACTTCCAGATATGCGCGCAATCGAACGACCACGTGCCCGTGAGGTCGGTTGTTTGTGAGTGACTCACGTACTCGTTCATTGCTTCTTGTGTGAGGGAGACATCAGAGGTGCACGGATGCGGAAGTCGATAGGGGAAGTCGCATCCCAGTCCAGCACCCAAGGCGTGATGTGCTTGCGGCAAATGCGCACCAATGCACGTGCGCTCGCTTTCACAACCCGTCACCTCTCCTGCCGGTTTCATACGAGCAAGGCTTCATTACCAGGCCGCGTTGCATCGCCATCACAACCGCCATTGACACCCCCGCTACAGACGCCGCCGAGGGCGTCTTTGCAGCCACCCGCGCCGATCTTGCTGAGTGCCCTGTCGAAGAGTGTCCGCAGTCATCTCACAGCCTATCCTTCTACCTCTTCCAGCGCAGATGAGCTGTGGGTGGCGGACCGACTCTTCACCCTCCTCTTGCAGCCTGCGAAGGACACCTACGAGGCATCGGCCCTCAGTACGTCATCGCCAGTACTCCATCCGCTTCATCCTCTCCTGTGCGTTCGCGTGCTTCAGCGCCTTGGGTATGCTGTATGGGAATGTGAGGCGGCGGGGCGGGATTGCTCGACTCAGCACACCATGGCGGTTCGAAAGAAAGGGTGGTCGGTGCGGTACGCCTACCCCTCTCTGGCAGGCAACAGCGGCACCATTGTGACGTCTGCAGAGTCGCCGTCCTCCTCTCGGTCAGCTACCTCCGCCGCCTACGCCAACATCGAGCGTGTTGCGGGGGTTGTGCTGGCACCGCTGCTGCCTCTCTTAGGCGATGGCACTGCGGCCTGCCCGCCACACTCGCAGGTTCTGCCGGTCCTTCCGCTGGTCGTGGAGTGGCTGTGCACACTGCCCACTGCCGAGTCAGCCGTGCCCCTGAGTCGTTGGCTACCGTGGGTAGTCACTGTTTACGCAGAGGCGCATAACTGCTGTCGACCTCCGTCGCAGTCACTACTGTTGCCACCGTTGTTAGACCTTCTCCCGCATCTACTGCGCAAACTGAGCACTCATCTAGGGCACCCCGCCGCAGCGAAGCTGGAGGTAACGCGATGCTCACCGGACATCTTGTGTGAGCGTTGCCTTGCCTCTCTTTTTGCCTTGAGCCACACTCGCTCCGCAGCAACCAGAGACGCGCTAAGAGGGCCCGCGCCAAGGGAAGCGAGTGAGGCCACTGGGACGACAATACTCTCTCCGGCGCACCTCGCGGTTGATCAGCACTCGAGGTCAACGCTCGCTGACGTTTTGTGGTGGCATGGTGAGGTACCTTTGCTGCTCCTGACTGGAGTGCGGCGAGCATTGAAACAGGCGGGGCAGACAGTGGCACTTGCCTCAGCTGCTGCTGCCGAATCTCTCGATGCGCCGTCGACGACTAGCGGCGAGTTTTCTACATCACTGTCGCTCCTGCAGCAGGATCAGTTGTGTTCGTGCTCGTGTCCAACACATGCGCCGCATCTGACAGTGGCGCTTGGCGATGACGATGTCTACCGCCGCTTCCTGCTCCGCCTGGCAGCGCTGCAGAGCACCTCCCTTGTTCATGCAGCGGCGTCTGGACCAAGGGAGATCACTCCGGCACTGATATCCGTACGGCTGACAGGGTTGTTGACAAAGACTGCTGCTGCGGGGGTGAGAGAGTCATACCATGATCAAGCCCCTTCTCCACTAAGCGAAGACCCTGACATGATTCTGCGCTTCATCCAGCCTCTACACGAGTACGTCCTCTTGCTGCAGGAAAGCTCTGCGAAATGGAGCGGCACGGAGGGTAATACCGCGGCTGCGATGGCTAACTCGGTTGCTGCCGGGCCACCCGTGCAGCTGACCTTTACAAGTGTTGTTCACATGCTCATGGCCATCTTTGGGCGTCTAGAGGAGCTCAAACAGCAGAGCAGTTGCCGAGGTGCAGCTGCCGTTACGCCAGGGCAGCGAGCCCAGGCACCTCTCTCTGCGTCCACCGGCAGCTCCGTCACCGCATTCGTGCTGCTACCGCAGAAGTCACGTATCCACACTCTCAAACGTCTCTGCGAACTTCTTCTCCGTCATGTGCGTTCCGTGCAGGCCTCGAAATTACCATTCAGCCCACCTCCTCCAGTGCAGCTCCTAGGTGCGCCCCATGGTTTGTGGATGTGGAGGTGCACCTGCAGGAGGCCACTCTGCGCCGGCTGTGTGGCGCGGCCCGTGCGTTGGTGCGGGTGGTGATGGAGGAGCGCCGCCGCAGTCTTGCTGAAGAGGGTCCAGAGGGCTCGGTGCTAACAGCGTCCTCTGTAGCGGCTGCTCAGCAGCATCGCGATGCCGCTGTCGACTCCGGCGCCTCCACGGGAACCACCTGCTCTGTAGCAACCCCGCTAGCATCTAACATCTCGTTTGAGCGCACCCTGCGGAGTCTTGCCTTTCGAGTGGTAGAACCGGCGCTGTGGCGGCTACAGGAAGTGTGCATCAAAGCCCAGACAAGTGTCCCTGTGCATGTCTTGTCCTTCGACGAATGGCGGTCGTATTTGGGTGTCGCCAACACTAATACGACAAGGACAGGCGCCCTTGCAGGCCGCTTCACCTCCGCGGCGGTCGAGCATGTTGACCAGATATACAGCCCCATCATGGCCTCCGCCGTTTCGCTTTTTGATTGTGTCGGTGGCAGGGCTGGCTTGCGCACAGCGCAGCAGGTGCTGCCTCACCCCGGCCAACAGTCCGTGTCTGCCCTTGTGGAGGGGATCCGGCTTACAGCACTGCAGTGCCTTCTGTTTGACGGGCTCCGCAGCGGTGGGGAATTTGCATCCGCCTCCGTCGCGTCTACCTACCCTCACGAGGACACAGCAGGTTACATGGACTGGGTCCTGTATCATCTTCCACATGCCTTCTTCAGCGTATGGCACCGTGTGGTACCGCTACCGGCGCTGACCGATCCGATCTCGGCGACAAATGAGGCGGAGGAGGCTGCCGCGGCTGGCCAGGAGCTCTTACGCCATCGTCTGGGGCTTCTCACGCTTCTGTTGTATGTGCGCGTGTGGAGTGCCCGGGAACTGTTGAACCGAGACGCAGCACTGTTGCACGGCGCCACTCTATCGAGACCACCGACTAATGTGAATCCCACGCGCACGCTGAGGTGGGGAGGCGACGTTCCGTCTTCACTCAACTCATTGCTGCATTGTATGACGAAGGATAGCGCAGCTCTGCCCATCGGCGGCGACGCAAGGGATGAGTGGTCCCTGGTGCTCTCTGCTGCGGCACTCCAAGAGTGTGTGGTGCCGCCATTACCGGCTGGCTGCACCGCTCTCTGGGAGCTTGTTGAGGCGCTGCAGGACCTTGCCAACGCCTCAACGGAGACCGAGGAGGCGTCGGAGCCCCCTGCTGCCGTCGCAGAGTGGGTGTGGCTGGGCAGCCCTGAGGCCCTATATGAGGCTCTCGACACATCTCTACTGAAGGACGGCGGCAGCGACGCCGCTACTGGGGTCTACCCTCGCCACCTATACTACCTACTGCCTTGGAGCACTCTTGCCCACAGTCATCAGCCGTGGCGCGTGTACGATGAGAGTGGGCAAGCGCGTCGTGCAGCTCAGGAATGGGCGGCGATGCTGCAGTCATGGTTGACAGGCTCGTCATCAATAGACGACGGTAAGGGGGTTCCAAGTCGACAGCACCATCGGCCTGTTGTGCGGCTGGTTAGCATGGCAGAGGAGGTCTGTTTCTTCAGCTGCATGCAGCGACTGTCGATGTTGCATCTCAGCGCGGATGTTCGTGTGGTGAACGGCGATGTGCAGAGGGAGGAGAGAGAGGTGGCTCCCACGGTTCGCCGCGTATTGACAGCGTCAGAGGCAACCATGACATCTGCGTCGTCGTCTGCAGCAGTGGCGGAGAGTGCTGGCTGGTACGCCGAGGAGGATTATGATGGACTGGATTGAGCGATCACGTTCCTGCAGGTGCTGAGAGACGTGTAGAGATGACGGAGGGGGGGGCAGCGGCATGCGTGCGTATGTGTGTCTTCTACGTTGATGCCGAGCAGATTTTAGTCTGCGCTTCTCCACTTGCCCGGTTTTTTTTCTTTTCTCGCTTTGTTCTCCACAACGGCAACGATAAGCGCCCGTGCACGACGTCAGCGTTAACAAAGGCGATGGGGGAGGAGGCAGGGCAGCAGGACAGCCATGATTGCCCTCTGTACGCGCACTTCGGAACGTGCTTGCATACCCGACGTGCCTCTGCTCTTCCCAAGTCGATGTCGTGGGGTACTCCGCTCTCACTTGGACAGAAGAAGCACAGTGAACGCTAAGCATGCCCGCGATGATACTCGTCGTTGCCCAGGTACCACGAGCATGTCGGTATGCGGAACCCTCTCCTCCATTACCGATGTTTGCACCCTACGCACCTCGTACCAACCTACCCCTCTTCCTCACGTTCTTGGCGTCGCGTTGTCCCTCTTTGTATTTGCAGAGTTCGGAAAAAAAAAACCAGCGAAGGAACGTTTCGCAGGGCTCACGTGATTGATCATGCGTGCGTGTCTCCATCTCACGCGTGTGACGCGCCATCAACGACATGACAAGGGAGGCAACACCCACAACTTCCCCTTTGACACCCTCACCAAAGTCTACCGTGACGCCGTGTATGTGCCCCAAGAGAGATATCGGGGAAACCCAATGCACCCGGAGCATGGAGCAGAGGCGCTGCTGTCGCCAGTAGTGCCATCACGCAGGTCCAACGTCACTAATCACGTGGGCAACATCGGTGTCATGAGTTCAGCCGCGACCAAGCTATCCGAGGGGATGGAACAGCAGCAGCAACATCTGGAGAAGGAGCACATCAATGATTATGGAAGGGTGGGTCACGAATCTACGACGGCAAGCTGCGCTACGCCGATTGTCCGCCGCAGAGCAGCGCCGTCTTCACCACCCCTCGTTTCTTCCGCAGCTGTCGCGACCGAACAGTCACATGTCGACGACGAGGCCATTCGTAGGCGGCTGCGCACCCATCTCTTCTCTGCAAAGAAGCCGTCAGAGCGGCAAGCCACGGCAGGGAAACCTCCCACTGCATCTCCGCGACGCAGCGGAGTCCAGGTCGAAATACTGAGTGTGTATCGAAGCATGTTGCGCGAGGTCTCACGCATACAGGACGCCGACACGCGGCGCAACTTGTCGGCTTACATTCGCGAGGAGTACGACAAGCAGCGCGATATTCCCCGCAAAAACATCATGACGATCGAGTGGAAGCT